>CM040122.1:6453165-6610005 GCA_022559845.1 Amorphophallus konjac | reverse complement strand
ATGGGGCGCGTCCAGCTGACCGGCCTCTCTATAATTTGGATTTTTTCACACACGACAAACCGTCGTTCGGTGGCCGGCGCCCGTGAGGGAGTTGATGGAGGCGTCCAGAGGCCTGGACGCCTCCATAAATATATTATTTTATTATTTTATTATTTGTTTTTTGTGCCAAGGTTGGCATTTTGATTTTTTATAATTATTTTTATGGAGGCGTCCAGGGGCCTGGACGCCTCCATTAAAATATATATATTTATTTTTGGGCCCTGAGGAAATAATAAAATAATAAAATAAATTAAAAAGATGGGGGCGTCCAGGGGCCTGGACGCCCCCATTAAGATCCACCCGGGTCCTCAAATCAGGCGTCGGCGACCGCCCGGTAGACCCCCTTCTTGATTCCGGAACCTCTTGATGCGTCTGACTGGTGTTGATGTCGTCCGAATGCCGTGACGAGACGATTCCGGATGCCAAAAAAGGCAGAAGAAGACCCAAGCAAAGGAAGCACTCGAGCGATTGAAAATGCGTAAGCCGTTGCGGGGCGTTTGTATAGTAATATGAGACTTTCTCAGGAGACGTCAAGAATGGCGTGTCTACAGCTGCCCCGCCTTGGCGTCTGCTTTGCAAGGGAGCGACACGTAGTGGAATGGTATCGAAGTGGAGTGGAGTGAAGTGGGAGCGGACTGATAAGTTGATGCCAAGGTGTGATGAGACACGCTTTTGACGTTACTGTTTGGAATCTTTCCTGGAGTTTCAATGAGGCGACCTTGAAGAAGGTCTTTCAAATATTGACGATTGCTTGGACAGAGATCAAATAAGGGAGGGTGAGATGTGCGCTCAGGCACGAAACAAAAGGAGACCAACTTCTCGGTGTGGAAGTACCTGGGTCATAAACCGGAGGTTTCACCTTTGGGGAGCGGTTACCAGCCAATGTGGAAGTGCTGCGGCCAAGGTGGGTCAAAAAAGGTAAAGGAATATCTGAGGGTCTGTCCAAACAAGGGTCTCCTTTGGAAGAGCAGCGTCGAGGCTGTCTCAAGGAAACTCGGTATTTTATTTGGAGTGGAATATCTCATATTTGTGGGAATTGAAACACAACGGCTTTCACAATCGAATCACTTGAATGATCTTCCGCAATAAATCAAAGTCCTATATGAATGCATGCTGGGTTTAAAGAAAAATTCAAAACAAACTAAAATAGAAAATAGCCAAGGATAATATTATCAACTTATGAAGGACGGGTCAGGATACCGACCCGGTGAGCTGATACTGGGCTGGGGCCCGTTTATCCGCGCATCAACTCACTGAATGGAACCGTCGTCCCCATTCTATCACAAATTGACGGCCTATCCGTACAACCCAAATTCTTCCGGGATCATCATCGTTTTTGTTGAAGGGGAACTCAGATCCCAGATTCGTTCGGGCCGCACGGTCCTCGGCATGTTCTAGTAGCGTACGTATCATATACTACGATGCATGACAAGGTGGGACCAACCAATGAAAGGTGGGACAGGAGATAGGACAAAGACGTCCGTTAGTAAAACCTGCACAGGCCAGCATGGATCAATAACATCAGAAAGTAGCAGATTTATAACAGAATCACACCACAATGGAAAGGAAATCTAGCCAAAATCCTGACACTGACCACTGATGTGACATGTTCTGTCCTGTAGCACCCTTCCCTTCCTATAAGAACTCCCCTTAGGCTAGTTCATTCAAATGCACCAAGGTGGGTTTTGGAAGCTCAGGAGAGGAAAGAGGGGAGAATCTAGAGACTTCAGGATGGAAGGAGAGTCTTCCCGCGTTATGAAGCGGAGCAGGCCTAACAGCGAGATCAGGCGACTCTCCGACCTCGAGGGTCATCTGAGTGGGACGATCTTGTCGCATATGGTAAGCTGATTCATTTCAAATTTTTCATGTGAACATTCTTCTTACTTCCTTCATTTCTTCTTCTTTCCTCTTCCAGCCATATCCACTCTTCCCAGGCCCGAGGAAGTTTTCCAAGCTGCCATGGCTTTCAAAGCTGACTTCCAATATCTCCATTGGCATGAGGGCCATACTCTCGAAGTGGCATTTGCAGGGGCTCCTTATTCATGCCAAGCATTACGAGAAGATTCGTATGGACTGGGCGGTTATGGGCGCACTAGTGGAGATCTGGCATCCCCAGACCCACACTTTTATCTTCCCGACCTTCGAGGTGACCATCCTCCTCGAGGAGGTGGAACTTCTGCTCAGATTGAAGAAATTCAAGAGTGACGGGAAGGTGAAGGTTAGGCGGATGCTGACACGGGGGACTTCTGAAAGTGTCCTTGGAAGCTTCATGCCGCCCGACGTAGCCCGAAAGGTCCGTACTCAAAAGGGGATCGATCTCCAAAAGCTTGCGGAGTGGGTCATGGACGCCCTGAGAGGGTCACCAGACGATGGCTATTTGGAGGGAATCATGAAGGGGTTCACCATTTGTCTGGCGGGTGCTCTCTTGTTCCCTTATACCGAAAACATGGTGGAGGAAGACCAACTGGGTGCTATCTGCGGAATCTGGCGTGGAAAGAGGGTGGGACCCGCCGTCCTTGCCTATCTTTACAGCGGTCTTACTGCCTCGAGCATGGGTAAGCCTCCATTTGGTTGTGCACTTGTCTTGAATTGCTGGCTGGATTTGCATTTCAAATTCGACCACCGCGAGGGAATGCCAACTGCTTCGAAGCTCTTCCAACAAAGTCATCTTCATCACATAGCCGACGTGATAGGCTTCGGTGGTACTGTAGTGAACCGCGTTCCGTGGCTGAAGAAACGTGAAGACTGGCGGTCTCACTTCCGCACCGTGACACAAGGCTTCTTTACTTGCGCACCGGCATGTTTGCTTTCGCTAGATCTCCTCATGAGGCCTTCTCCCGAAGTTGATCTTCAACTGATTGGCGCGACCGAGTTCGTCCTTTATAATGCGCATCGGTGCTGCCTCCAGATTGGCATCCCACGCCATTCGTTCCCGCCACCGACTGGCATCGTTCCTTTGAAGAAGAGGGAGTTGGGCACTGAAGCGGACGCGAAGGAAGCGAAGGCCATTAAAGCTCCCTGGAAGACAAGTGTTGCGGGAAAGGCCTTAGCGCACGTGGTGGAGGAATGCGAGCCGTGGAGGGCTTATGTAACCGAACTGGGGAAGTTAAGGCCTAAGGCGCCTAAACCCCTGATGTAGTTCACTCTGCTTTTCTGATGGAATAAAATCTGGCATGGATGTTTCGGACCCTTGTCCCCTTAATTATTATTTTTTTGGTGATTTTTCTTTTTCTTTGTATTTTTATTTTGTGCTTTGGATTATATACATTCTCTAACCCCTTTTTTCTTTTTATTATTTTTTATTATTATTTTTTTTATTATGGGGGGCGTCCAGAGGCCTGGACGCCCCTATTTTTTTTATAATTTTTTTTTAAAAAAAAAAATTTTTGGGGGGCGTCCAGGGTCCTGGACGCCCCTAATTTTTTAATTTTTTTAATTTTTTAATTTTTTGGTTTGGGGGCGTCCAGGCGCCTGGACGCCCCTAAGTTTTTTTGAATTTTTTTAAAAAAATAAAAAAAGTGGGGGCGTCCAGGCGCCTGGACGCCCCAATTAAAGCACAAATTATATATAGGGGGGGCTCCCCCCCCCCCCCCCCCCCCTTACTCACTTACTGTTCATTCAAACGATCCAGTCAAACCAGATAGACCCATTCTTCGCCCCAATGGAGTTAGGAGGCCCGAACCGAGGTGGAGACAAGCGTAAACGACTGGCTCGTCATCCGAGGAGACTGAGAGATGATGCTGAGGAGGCCGTAGCAGAGGAGATTGCTGCGGAGGAGGAGATGGAGGTGCCGCTTCTGGCCGCGGAGGCCGCTGCAGATGCTGGTGACGCGGGAGAGGACGATCACGACCCAGTAAGTATTTCGGAATTCTCACTCTGTGGTTCAATAGGCTAAAACGGGCGTGCGAGAGGCTGTGAGAGGAGGCCGGGTAGTGAGAGAAGGAGGCGTCCAAGGGCCTGGACGCCTCCACTTTTTATTTTTATTTTTTATTTATTTATTTATTTACAAAATAAAATTAAAAATAAGGAGGCGTCCAAGGCCTAGGACGCCTCCATAATAATATATATATTATATATATATATTTTGTTTTTGGTTCTTGGATTTTTTTTAAAAAAAGAAATAAAGAAAATAGGAAGGAGGCGTCCAGGGGCCTGGACGCCTCCAAAAAATAATATATATTTTTTAAAAAAAATAAAATAAAAAGAATAAATAGTATATACAATGTTATTGTTTATTACTGTTCATGATGCTGATGTGTTCTTTGTTGGTTTTTGCGGTGTGCAGGGCGTGATGAAGGGCCGGATCAACTGGTCCTTGGTGGTGGCAGCATACCGTGGGCTGCCGGATTTCCAGAGGGCGCGTGTGGACGCCATGGGCTTTGGAGCTTTCCTTAGGATCGAGCCCTTCCGGCTCGACCTTCCTCTTATCCAGGCATTGAGGGAGCGGTGGCACGCACCGAGCCGGGCATTTTTGATGCCCTGGGGGCACATGGTGCCGACACTAGAGGACGTGGCTCGGATTACCGGGCTACGGGTTGACGGAGAGGCAGTCAGCGGGGTCACCTACCCCGACTACCGAGAGAGTGCCCTGGACCTGCTGTGGTTAGAGACGAGCGTGACTGATAGAGACAGCAGGGTAGTTGGCCGAGTGGAGATCATGGAGGCGCTCGGATTCGTCGACCCGCGCCAGCGGGTTAGCGAGACTGGAGCGGAGTTCTTGGCTCGACTGGAGGGGGATGCTCGTGCAGCTTTCACCCAGGATCCGAGCGAGAGGGAGCTGGTGGACCTAGACCTTCGGAGGTTTCTTTTCTTCTTCCTGGGCCGCCTTCTGCTGGGGACGAAGGGGGATGGCATCCACTGCCGTTTCCTCGGGATCTTGGCGGATCTGGACAGAGTGGGACACTACGCGTGGGGAGCGGCTCTGCTTGCCCATTTTATTGCTGATCTCTCCCAGACTTCGGAGAAGGAGACGACAGTCAGTGGCTTCGCACCTTTCCTCCAGGTAAACATTTTATTTATGCATTCCCACAGTTAAATATGTAATTATTGTACTAATGATGTTGATGGATGCAGGTGTGGAGCTATTACTATTTCCCGATGGGGAGGGCCAGGCATGGGAACAGGAGGGCCGTGCCTCTGGCGCGGCAGTGGAGGCCGGTCGTGGTTGCAGCACCCCACGGCTACCAGCTGGCGTCACTTCGTCGGGAGCTGAGCGAGTATCCCGAGGCCATGGTATGATGCGTATGATTTTTTTTTTTGTGTTTATGCATGTGACTGAATGGTAACTAACATAATGTATGTATGGTGATGCAGGTGGTGTGGAGGCCCTACCTGGGCATGGGTGATGCTGGCCAGCCCTGGGTTGTAGCGGGTCTTTCTCGTTTCAGGCGGGACGTGTGGGTCCATTGTCTGAACGAGATCGAGCCGCTGCGGCTTAGACTGGTCATGAGGACGTTGGGGCTAGCCCAGGAGTGGGTTGATGTAGATGCGCCGGCCCGCATTGGGCGGAAGACCAAGGGGAAGGCGAAGATTGTGGACTGGCGTACGCGCTTCCCAGCACAGTACCAGGACTGGCAGCAGGGCGGGGTCCCAATGGTGTCCCATGTACAGGACAGCACAGATTACATGAGACGGTACCGAGCTACGTACGGGGACCGCCTCTCCTTGGGTGGTATGGCAGGGGTAAGTGTGAAATGAAAATGCTTCACCCTTCTATATGTATATGCATGTGGTACTGACTTATGTGCAATGCAGGATGCTCGTGACAACATGATCGCCGACCTGCGGGCCCAGCTGGCGGACGCCAGGCGGCAGTTGGTGGCCATCCGACAGGAGTTGGAGATCCTGGTGAGTCTATGCAATGCATTTTTTGTGACCTGGATTTTTGATGCTTAGCCTTTGACTGACGTTTGCCCCGTGTTTCAGCGGGCCCACCAGACAGCGGCAGCCGGGATGGCTGGTGGAGCGGGTTCCAGTTCGCGGGGCCCTCCTCCGGAGGTTTCTGCCCTCCAGGAGCAGCTGGCGCACGCGGTGGCTCGGGCTGAGGAGGCCGAGCGTGACCGCGAGGCACGAGTGAGTGTTTGCTTGGCCCCGACCCTTTTCTAGCTGCTTTCCTTCTATCACTGTTCTCTTACGGTGCATGCGTGCTTTGACAGGTGGCCGAGATTCGGGAGGCCCTGGCCCGTGCTGTTCGTGCTGAGCAGGAGCGCGATGCCTGGGTGGCAGAGCGCGATGCCTGGGTGGCAGAGCGTGACGCCCGGATTGCGGAGCTGGAGGAGGAGCGTCGACGGGAGGCTGAGGAGCTCCCTCGTGACGTGCTGGATCTGCGGATCGCCCTCGAGCTGTCGAGGAGAGAGGCGATGAGGGAGAGAGAGGAGAGGGAGAGGGATAGGGAGAACGTGGAGAGAGAGAGGGAGAGCGTGGAGAGAGAGAGGGAGAGGGATAGGGAGAGAGAGAGGGAGGAGCGACAGCGGGATCAGACCGAGAGGAGGGCTCTAGAGGCCCAGCTGCTGGAGCTCCGATTGAGTCTCGGCACGGCGGAGGGGAGGCTTCGGGAGAGCGAGGAGCGGTACCAGAGGGCGAAGGAACGCGGGGCGCGACTTCGTCAGTCTGGTTCTTTTTCCATGGGCAGCTATCTGGTCTCTTCGGCCGAGGAGCGTCGTCGCGCCTTCGAGGCTGGAGTGCCACCGCAGGGCGAGGCGAGCACGGCTTCTCAGGGTTCGCAGAGGCCCCCTAGGGATCCCCGGCAGAGGAGGGAGGAGAGAGATGACCAGGAGGGTGGTGGTGAGAGTTAGAGAGTTGCTTGTACACGTCACCCTTCTCACTGTATGATGTACTTTCGGCTATTATATGAAATGGAAATGGCTTTTTTGTGTTGTGTGTACCTTTCTCTCTCCCACACTTTCTTTTTTGCACTGAGTTGTCCTTTGAGGCACGCTCCGCGAGACCTTGCCCTGAACAGCGGGGAACTACGCTTTGCACGGGGCATTTTGTTTCCTTTTCCCCCTTTTGGGCACGTCCAAGCGCGAGGACGCGTCTTAATCCTTGAATTCAAATTTAAAGCGTCGGGTGGCCTTTCTTCTCCCGTGCCTTACCCGCAAACGAGCCCGCCTTCTGCCGAAACTCGTTTGCCCCCTTTCTCGTCTTCCTCCTCTTTTGATCGATGGAGTTCGGTGGGCCTGACCACGGTGAAGGTGGAGAGGGACGCGGGGCCCCTCGCCCAAGGAGGGACGCGCCCGAGCACGGAACGGCGTCCATGGAGGAGGAAGGGCCGCTCCGGGCCCCCGAGGGACCTGAGGGGCCCGATGGCGTGGGAAGAGGTGAACACGGTCCGGTAGGTGCTTCGATCTCTTCCTCTTTTAATTCATTTTGGGTTTTGAAGCGAGCCGCGTGAGGGGGAAAGGGTTCAGCGAGTGTTGCACTCAAATGATGGACGCGTCCTAGACAGGGGACGCGTCCCTTTTGACTGATGTGGGACCCCTTTCTTGGTGCAGGACATGGCAAGGACCCTGGGTCTGGCCGATGAGTGGGCGAGTGCGGACGAGCCGAGCCGTGTCAGGAGGGAGAGTCGCGGCAAGGCGAGGCTCGAGGAGTGGCCCGTACGTCTCCCTGGACAGCAAGGGGGGATACTGGTGCAGGACAGTGCCGACTTCCTGCGGCGGCAGAGAGAGAGCTACGTGGGGCTTCCCCAAGCTGGGGACACGCGTGGCATCGGCGGCTCGCGCGCCCAACTGTCAGAGACTTGGCGGCAACTGGCCGTCGCTCAACATGAGTTATCGCTCCTGGTAAGTTATGTGCCGCACTTTTAACTTCAGATTTTGGAGTTTCACTGACGGCCGTTGTTTATTTTGTTCCAGCGTGCCCAGCAGACAGCGACGGTGGGAGTGGCTGGCGGATCTTCCAGTTCCTCGGCCCCTTTTCTCGAGATTGCCTCCCTCCGGGAGCAACTTGTCGGTGCGGTGGCCCGCGCGACCCGGGCGGAAGAGGAGCGTGACGCCTGGGTGGCGACTGTAGCGGAGCTGCGGCATCGCGGTGAGGAGAGACCTTCTCCAGACATCCTGGAGTTAAGGGTTCTTCTGCAGATGATGAGGAGAGAGGCAGAGAGAGAGAAAGCCGAGAGAAGGTCCGAGCGACAGCGGGATCTGACCGAGAGGAGGGCCTTGGAGGCCCAAGTGAGGGAGCTCCAACTGGGCCTTCAGGCCATCGTGCAGAGGCTAGGAGGGATGGAGACGCGCTACGAGAGAGCGCGAGAGTTCGGGGAGCGACTCCGCCAGTCCGGTCGCTTTGCCGCCAGTGGCTTCTTTGCCACGCCAGGGGAGGAGCAGCGAGTCACTGCTGCGGAGCAGGCGCCCAGAGGCGAGGCAGGTGCTACTGCACGGGGATCCCGGAGGTTTCTGAGGGACCCTCACCTCGGGGGAGAGGAGGAGAGTGCCCAGAGAGATGAGTGATGGTGAGGATTGGCGAGCTAGTGGACCCGCCACCTCTCTATGATTGTAGTGTTTGTGACAGCTTATGTAGAATTATGAATGGAGTGATTTGATTTTCTGCTGCTTGTTCGTTCTCTTGTGCGTTCCTTCTTCCCTACACTTCTTCTCCTTTGCACTGTTCCCATGTGATGGGTCTGCCGAGACTCCGCCTTGAGCGGAGAATCGCGTCTTGTTGTGACCATTTTCCACGGGAATCTGCCGTCGAAGTCAAAAAAAGACGGCCCTAGTTTCTTTTCCCAACGTTGTGTCAAATTTTGCGGACGTCCTCCAAATCAAGATAGGGTATCCCTAGACAACATAGGGGCTATTCGTTGTATTCTTCGTCCAGTCAATCACCCTGTGCGCGCGGTGAAGTGACACACGGGACCGCATGGCAGGTGCCTCATTGCGAGGGCTATCATCAACAGGTGATGGAGGCAATCTTGGCCCGCACTCCTTCCGTTTCTATAAATTCTTGTCCCTTTTATCTTCCCAGGTATATCGAGGACCAACTCGAGGAGCACAAGTTCTCACGGGAGAGGAGGAGTTCAAAATTCTGAGAGTTGGATGGAGGGCGAATCTTCCCATTCCTCGAAGAGAAGCAGGTCCAGTGGTAGTAGTTCCAGGAGGCTTTTAGACCTTGAAGGGCACTTCAGCGAAAGGGCCCAATCTCAACTTGTAAGCCAAGTTTTCTTGCCCTTTTCTCGTTATTTCTTCCTTTCTTCCGACCAAACCTCACCCCCATTCCTTGTATGTGTAGGTTGTGATGAAATCATAACTTTTATGGGAGTTGGTAGTAGCAACGTACTGGGGCCTCCCAGATTTTCAGAAGGCGATGCTAGACGTGATGGGATTTGGTACCTTCCTTCGGATCGAGCCGATCCAGCTCGACCTAGTCCTGATCCAAGCCTTGTGTGAGAGATGGGACCCAGTGAGCCGGGCATTCCTGATGCCCTGGGGGCACATGGTGCCCAGCTTGGAGGATGTGGTCCGGATCACAAGCCTGAAGGTAGAGGGCGAGGCAGTGACCGGAGTCACTTACGCGGACTACAGAGAAGGTGCCCAGAAGTTACTGGGTTTGGACCTGGATGGTCGGAAAAACAGGTCGGTAGCTAGGGCGTCCCTCATGGATGCATTAGGGCTCACCGACACTCGTCGGCGGGACGATGAATCCTCAGAAGAGTTCATGGAAAGGATAGAAATAGGATGTCGCGCCGTGTACTGCACAGATTTCGGCGACTGGGAAAGATGCAACATAGATTTGAGGAGATTTCTCCTCTTCCTTTTGGGGAGATTGGTACTGAGCTCGAAAGGGGACGGTATCCAATGTTGCTTCCTGGAGCTGCTGTCAGACCTTGAAAGAGTGGGGTATTATGCCTGGGGAGCCGCCATGCTGGCACACTTGTTTGCAGGCCTATTCCAAGAAACGGACTGTGAGATGACTGTGAGTGGTTTCACACCATTCATCCAGGTATTTTTGGTTTTGCTTGTTTTGTATCTTTTTGTGTTTTTGCAAAGTACTGATGACCTGTTCCGAGCAGCTATGGAGTTATTATTACCTCCCTATGGGGAGAGCTCGGCATTGGCGACCCGTGATGGTGCCGTTAGCCAGGCGGTGGGAACCCATCATGAGTGCGGCACCCCTAACCTACCAACTGATGGTGCTAAGGCGGGAGCTACAGGAGTTCCCTGCAGCGATGGTAAACTGGAGACCCTACTCAGACATGGTTGATGCTGACCAGCCGTGGGTTCTAGCGAGTCGTGCCCGGTTCGGACGGGAACTGTGGATGCACTGCCTGAATGAAATCGAGCCACTTCGGCTACGATTGGTTATGAGGACTTTAGGACTGGCTCAGGAATGGGTGGATACGGCTGCGCCACCTTGTGTCGGGAGAAAGACGCAAGGACCGGCGACCTGCATTGACTGGCGCGTGCGATTCCCCGAACAGTATGAGGACTGGCAACGGGGTGGCACGATTGTAGAATCACAGGCGCGGGATAGCGAGGACTACTTGCGTCTATATAGGATAAAGTACGCAGAGCGGCTCCAACCCCAGGGACTTGCGGAGGTAGGTTTCCCCTTTTTCTTTTTTCTTCTTTCTCCTTTTTCTCTTTTTTTTTTTTGATTTTCCGGTGGAAATGCTGACTCGTATGGCTGCAGGATGTCCGGGATGCCATGATAGCGAATTTATGAACTCGCTTGGCGGAGATGGAACAACAGTTGGGCGATGCCCGCGGAGCTACGAGCGCCTTGGTAGGTGTACAGTATGCGTTCGTAATTAAATCCTCAGATTCCTGATGTTGGCTGCTAACTCACGCGGTCGTAGCATGCCCAGATTGGCGCGGCTTCCCCAGCGATGGGAGTAGGTGGTGCCTCTTCCAGCCTGTGGATTCCCACCTCCGAACTTAACTTGCTTCATGAGCAACTTGCTCACGCCACGCAGCGTGCTGCGGAGGCAGAAGGGATGCTCCGTATACAGGTAAAAGTTTCAGTGTTGGGTTCTCTTGGTTTACGCCTTATCGCGTATCTGAGATGGTACATTTGGCAGGAAAAGGAGACGGAAGGAGCGCTTGCCCAAGCTGCACAGAAGGAGGCTAGGATAGCAGAACTGGAGAGGGAACTGCGGCGTCATCCTGATGACGACTCCTCTAGGGATGCCGTGGAACTGAGGATCACTCTCCAGTTGGAGAGGGAAGACCGTGAGAGAGATCGTGCAGAGAGAGAAAGAGACGCGGAGAGAGAAAGAGCCAACAGATTGACTGAAAGGGAGGAACGAAGGGCCATGGAGGCCCAACTATTCGAACTCCGAATCAGCCTTGGCCTTGCTGAACAGTGGCTGAGAGATGGTGAGGAGCGCTACCGAAGAGCACGAGAGCGTGGCTTTCGTGTTGGTAGCTTCTCTGCTGCTTCCGTGGATCAACGCCGGGATGTGGGAATAGGAAGGGGAGTACAGAGCGGTAGGAGTACCGCTTTTCGTAGTTGGGTAGCACCTTTAAGAGTGTTTTGCCCAAAGAGTAGTGGGACGAGTGATGCAGAGAGAGAGGGCGGAACTTGATGTAATTTTTTTTGGTTTTTTGGAATAAAATACAAGGTTCGGTTTGTTTGATTTTTCACCTATACTTCTGTTGCCTGAATCCCTGCATACATCACTGAAACAAACAAATCAGAATTTCTGTTCTGACTTGGCCCCTTGCTCAATAAGCAAATGGTCACCGTGACTGTCCTTGATAACTGGTCAAGGGGCCAAGCCTTTATTTAACGAAGGCAAGGGAAAGATGCGGTGATGATAAATGCGACAGGCAAGCACACGAATGCAAGCGGTATTAAAAGTGAGATGCTGCACGCAAATGTAATCATGCAAAATTGAATTGTTTTCTTTTTTTTTATATTTGGCATTTTTTTTATCATAAAATATTTTTTTTGTTTGCAAATATGTACATTTTCTCTTTTCCATTTTTTTTTTGCTTTTATCATTTCAATTTTTTTATTGCTAACGCCCGGCAAGCACCCAAATGGCACCTGACCTTCGTGAGAACAGGGGTTTCTTACTAACCTCCCAAGTATCCTAAGTGCATATCTAGGTTGATTTGGGCCTCTAGACCCCTCGAATGATGATCCCGCCGGCTAAGACTTACCCTGATGATAATACCGTCATGCCATGCTTAGGCTCCCAGTCGCTTCCGACCACAGGGATTCACCCAAACGGTGTTTGAGGTAAATGATTTGCCCGACCCGGGTCTATTTCCTCACAACTCTAGATGGTATAAGATGGAACACCCTGGAACCCTAACGACCAACCGCGCGACGCTGACTCGGAATCAGACGCCGTCGCACCCATAGGTGACGCGCTTGCATTGGCCTAAGCCCGAGGTTAAACAAGAAGACATCAAGGTGGTAAACAGGGGTCTTGACCAGCCAGAAACACAGAGACTCCTTCGCAGCGATAGCTTTTACTTTTCAAAGTAGGCAACCAAATGTGTATATTAAAATAAGGTCGCAGACCCTGGGCAGTTTTCACCTTTCAGAAACTCTATCGAACCTTCATCTTTAGAGGGAGAAGGAAGAGTGTAGGGGATAAACCTCCTGAGAGGACCGGCAAAGCCGTTAACCCGGCGAGCAAATAAGGGCCCATTAACTCTTTCCTTTCGGACAGCTTCGGACCAAATCTCGAACATTTACATTCCACGGCCCCTTTTGTGGATTCAGACTTTTGCTTTGAGGGGTTCCGTTTATCGCAACAGGCACGGTCACGACCAGGCTTTTCTCTTGATTTTGACTTTGTATTTCTTTTTGTGAGGGAGATATAGTCGTTTGACGTTTGTGGGCTCCCTTTTTGTATGCCTGCGGGGACACTGCCCTCTTCTCGTGCACTGATCGATGCTCGAGGAAATGGATCCTACTCTTGTCCTTGGGGTTTGAGTTTCGATTTCTCATGCTCAGCGTTTTAAGGGCGCCGACTGTCTCATTTGGTCGAAGAGAAAAGAATAAAGTTTACAGCTTCCGGAGATCTTCTAGGTGTGGCCCTACCATAGGTGATGCTACTAACTTTTTTTTTTTTGAATAAAATACATAAGTGAACACATGTTAGCTTCCTTCGAGCGAGCATAGGCCGACGTGGCCGGACAGGGATCTCCACGATTCTGGCAAACCAAGACCCGGTGCCTACCAAGCCTTAATGGGCCCTATCCTAACATGAAGGTTAGATGCAGAGACTTAACTATATGGTGACTGCCGGGCATCAGCATTTTGAATTTCCCATATTTTTAGTGGTTTTTAATATTTCTTTATTTTTTTGATGTTTTTATCTTTTCATCATTTTTTTTTGTTTGTGCTAAGGGTAGTATTTCTTAAGATAAAGCCCATTCCAAGGGTGGGATAACTCGGTCCCTTCGGCGTTGATTAGCTTGTAGGTGTTGCCAGGGTACACGGCTTGAATTACAATGGTCCTTCCCAATTGGGTTGGAGTTTAGAACGCGGCCCTCCAGGTTTGACAAAAATTCTTTTTGCGACCATCTCACCGACTTTGAATTTTCTCTCAACGACTTTCTTTTGGTAAAAGTGAGCGAGTCTATTCTGATACACACGCGCGTGTTCGGCAACGGCCAGTCGCTTCTCATCCAAGAGTTCCAACTGGGCGAGGAGTGAATTATGACGATCGTCGAGGGGAAATTCCTCGTCCAATTGTACCCTGAGAGAAGGGATCAGAGTCTCGTACGGGACTACCGCTTCCATACCATAAGTGAGGGCAAATGGAGTCTGCCCGGTGGGGGTACGGATTGAAGTGCGATAGGCCCATAGAGCTTCGATAAGCTTTTCTGGCCAGTCTGAAAACTTGTTAGACTCGCAGGTTTTTTTGATGATTTTGAGCAATGTTTTATTGGTGGCCTCCGCTTGGCCGTTACCTTGTGGGTAGTATGGCGATGAATGATGCAATGCAATTGCGTACCTTTTGCAGAGGTCCTGTAGGTCCTGAGAAATGAACTGTGGCCCATTGTCGGTGACGATTGTGCTTGGGATGCCGAATCTGGCGAGAATGTTCTTCATGATGAACTTGCAGACTGTTGACGCCTTGATTTCTGCGTAAGCTTCGGCTTCGGCCCATTTGGTGAAATATTCCGTCGCAGTAAGGATGAAAGATTTCTGCTTGGTGAGGGAATTGGGATCACCTAGGGGACCAATGATGTCGAATGCCCACATAGAGAAAGGCCATGGGGAGGATATTGGATGAAGTGAGGAAGATGGTGAATGGATTTTATCGGCGTGAAGTTGACACTTGACGCACCTACGGACATAGACATCACAATCCTCTTCCATAGTGGGCCAATAAAAGCCTTGACGAATGATCTTCTTGGCGAGCATCTGACTATTCACGTGACCACCGCACACGCCCGAGTGCGTCTCCTCTACACATTTCCAAACCTCATCGTCACCAAGACATCTTAACAGAATACCAGTAAGGCTCCTCCTATAGAGTAGACCTCCAATTAATGTATATTTCTGAGCCACCCTTCTTATGGCTTTCTTGTCCTCTGTGGTGGCCCCTTCAGGATAAGACTGATCTTGGCAGTATTTGGCGATTTCATAGAACCATGGTTTCTCTTCATCAGCCAGTTCTTCTTCGACCTCTGTCAACATGATTTCCCTCTTCTCAAGGATATCTTCCTGCAGGATCTTCCTTGCTATCCTGTCTTTGATGTTTACGTAGGAAGCATCATCGATTGCAGGGGCATGAAGTTTGTAGATGGAAATGGACTTAAACCATCTTCCTAGAGGGAACCTTATGGATGATGCCAACGAGGCGAGGGCATCGACGAGAATATTCTGATGACGAGGGACATGAACAAAGATCAGTTTGGCGAACAGTTTGGCAAAGGCAGCAGTGAGTTCTTGGTATGGCTTGAGTTTGGGATCACGAGTGCGATACTTAGTGAGCACCTGGCGAAGGATGAGTTGACTATCACCTACGACTCGCAACTCAGTGATACGAAAAGAATGGGCGAGTTCTAGGCCAGCTAGAAGAGCTTCATATTCGGCTATATTGTTGGTAACTGGGAATTTGAGCTGGTATGCCAACGGGAATGTGAGACCTTCAGGCGACAGGAGGGCGATGTCGATTCTTCTCCCTTGAGAATTCAGAGCTCCATCAAAATATAGCGTCCACATTGGCTCATCTGATTGGTTGATGGACATTAGTTCCTCATCTGGAAACTCTGATTGGACGGGATCGAACTTGGGGAGAGGATGGTGAGCGAGATGCTCGGCTATGGCATAGCCTTTAATCGCCTTTTGCTGGATGTAGGTGATGTCGAACTGAGAGAGAAAACTTTGCCAGCGTGCTAGCCTATCCGTAAGGACGGATTTCTCCAGAAGGAATTTGATAGGATTCATTCGAGCAATCAAGTGGACTTCGTGAGCCAAGAAGTAGTACTTCAATTTCTGTACTACCCAAACGAGGAAAGCACAGGTTTTCTTCATGCCGGTGTACTTCTGCTCACAGGGATTGAGGAGTTTGGACAAGTAATAGGTTGCCCGTTCCTTGCCTCCTTCATCAGCTTGTGCGAGGACGGCTCCCACGGAGTCATCCAAGACTGAGACGTAAAGGATTAGAGGTTTTTCTGGTTTGGGTGGAATGAGAACGGGTGGACTAGCCAAATATTCCTTCAACCCTTCAAAAGCTTTCTGACATTTAGAATTCCAGTGGAATTCTACTCCTGACTTGGTCAACTCGTAGAGAGGTCTACACCTTTGTGAATGTTGAGACATAAACTGACGAATAAACTGCAACCTCCCGATTAAACCTCGGACTTCCCTCAAATTCTTGGGAGGCAGCATATCCCTGATGGACTTAGCTTTGTCGGGATCTATCTCGATCCCTCTTTTACTCACAATGAACCCCAGCAATTTACCCGACGACACACCAAACACACACTTTTTCGGGTTCATTTTCAATTGGAACTCTCTTGACCTTTGCAAGACCTTAGCCAAAACTTCTGGATGTTCCATCCTGGTCCATGATTTCACCAATAAGTCATCCACATACACTTCTAGATATATGTGCATCATGTCATGAAATATGGCCATCATCGCTCTTTGGTAAGTAGCTCCAGCATTCTTTAACCCAAACGGCATGACCACGTAACAATATGTTCCCCAAGGGGTAGTGAATGACGTCTTCTCCTGATCCTCTTCTGCCAAACGAATTTGATTGTATCCTGAAAATCCATCCATGAAAGAGAGGGTTTCGTAGCCTGCCGTGTTATCAATCAGCACATCAATGTGAGGTAAGGGAAAATCATCCTTTGGACACGCGCGGTTAAGGTCCCGGAAGTCGATGCAAATCCTGACTTTTCCATCTTTCTTCATGACCGGGACAATGTTCGCCACCCATTGAGGATAAAGGACGACTCTAATGAACCTGGCTTTGTGGAGCTTATCGACCTCTTCCTTCATTTTCAAAGCCATCTGAGGGTGGAAACGCCTTGACCTTTGTTTTACCGAGACGGACCCTGGTTTTAGGGTTAAACGGTGTTCGACCAAGGTTGAATCCAGACCCGGCATATCCTCGTAACTCCATGCAAACGTGTCCTTATATTCCTTGAGGACCTCAATTAATGCCTCTTCTTCAGAGGGTGGTAGGTTGTCACTTATGAGGATGATCCTAGGGTCTTCCTCAGTTCCCAAGTTGACTTCTTTGGTGGATTCTTCTACGGCGGTTGACGGCTCGTCGAATCTCCTCATTCCACTAGCGTATGCGCCCGCCGTATCCTCATATTCTTCACCCTCATCTTCAGTGGGGCATTCTTCATCCGTGATCTCGTAGACTCCATACCCTTCATCAGATGCACAGTCGCCCTCGCATTCTATTTCGGGTAGCTGGATGGGATTTTCTAACAACTGGGGGTTGGCAAGAAGGGCCTGACACCTGGCGGCCAAATCCAGAAGGAATCGACGAGGGATCTGCCTCCCCTTGGACTTCTTCCTAGGTACTACCCTCGGCCTATCATTCCTAGATTGACTGACAATATTTACAGAAGAAGAGGAAGATGAAGAGGATGGTGTAGAATGTACAGGAGAAGACCCCTCAGAGGAGGGGTAGAAAAGATCGCTCATCGGACCTTGGACGGGTGGTCCGCAAGGCGGTACGCACCCGTGGGAGATGTAGGAGGTTTCCTCAACGAAGATGTGTTGTTGGGGAGTTTGAAAATTGACGTTTTTTTTTCGTTTTCATTTTTAATGATAAAGCAGTGAAAAGAGATTGGAGGAGAGAGAAAAGGGGTTATGGCTAGAGGATTGTGAGGCTCATAGAGCAGATCATGGTTGAAGACCTGGCGCGGGTTGAAAAGCCCGCGCAGGTATGTAAGCAAAGAAGGGGACCTGGGAAGATCATCAGACAATTGTCTGGCCCAGGAAGAAGATATCAGCAAAGGCTGAGACGAGTGGATGGAGAGGATGGCGGCTAATGAGCCGTCGACGGCAATGCTGAGGATGGATGAAGATCCGTCGATGACAGAGTCCTTCTGGCGAGGACGAGGATAGTTTGGAACCTTGGCAAGAGTGGTAATATTCTCTGGTATTTCGAAGATCAATGGTGGTCCTTCAAGCTGCGGAGACGAGAACATCCTTTCCAGTGCAGCGGAAATGTCCCGTATGTCGAACCATTTGTCCCACTCGCATTCCGGATCTTTGATCTTGCCTCTTTTGGTGATCCTCGGACATTTTTCAGCCAAATATACAGCATGTGATCCCCCATATGCTTCCCGTGGGTAATCTCCCATCTGAACAACGGGTCCTCTGCTGAAGTGGTTTGATAGAGTCCATGTGAGGGGCTCCCAATCTGCCTTGAACGGTCCTTTGAAGCCTAGGCCAAACCTACGGTTCGGCCTAATTTCTTTTGGCGGCTTGAGCATACCCTGTAGCTGTGCGCCCAGACCTTTTCCCTGTTGATAGCCGATGTTCCTCATAATCTCCCAACCTTTGGAGTGAAAAGGGAGACATGATGTTGCGGTTGCCATGACTGGCTCCTTTGGTGCTAGTGGAATGTGAGATGGATCACGCACGTCCAGCAGTGATAATATGGGCCGATGAGACGGCCAAACAGAAGACAGAGAGGTGTTGATAGCATCCACTGTGTGAAGGACAGGCGTACTGACCACTTTAATAATTCTCCCATTGTAAGGAAACTTCATGCACTGATGGTTGGTGGAAGGCACAGCGTCCATGGCTTCGATGTAAGGGCGACCCAGTATAGCCTTGAATGTGGGGTCCATGTCGAGGACATGGAATTCCATGGGAATTGACATGGGGCCTAGTTCTGCCTTCAGGATAATCATCCCCTGCGGTGGCCTTTTGCTATTGTCATAAGCCGTGACCGTGATCGAGGAAGGTCTTATTTGTTCCTCGTTGACCCCACACAACTGAAGAGTGCTCATGGAGATCACATTTATGGATGCACCCGTGTCCACAAGACACGGGTTTATGGATACCCCATTAATTTTTATTGAAATGCACAATGCATATTTCCGAGCTTCCTTGGGAGCGAGCTCGTAGTTGTGAAATATGATGGCTGGTTGTGTGTCTGTTGAGGTCAGGACGGTTGAAATCTTCTCCACGGGGAGGTCTTCATTAACCATGACCTTTTGAAGATATTCCATCAAGGCCGCCTGGTGGGATGTGGATCTTTGAAGTAGCTCTAGGATGGAGATCCGGGCAGGTGTCTTGTCCAAGTGTTTCAATAGATCATACTGTGTTCCAGGGATAGCTCTTTCTGGTTGTTCTGTGTCATCCTTCTCTGGCTGAGATTGCTCGGGATTCTGACTGTTGTGGGGGAAAACCCTGTGAAAAATCCTTCCACTCCGGAGCACCATTGCCTGCGGCTTTTGTACCTCTGTGGGGGTAGCAGTGGGTTTTAACAGGGGTTTGAGGGGTAGTAGTGGAGGAATGGTTGATGAAGCAGGGGTGATGACGGGAGCAGGGATTCTGATGAGGGGTTTGTTAGGTGGAGGCATGGCGGAGGTAGAGGGGATATCGCGCGGATTATGAAGGATAAGGGGTCTGGGAGGTGGAGGCGGAGGCAAAGTGGAAGTGGGTAAGGTTTGAAACGGGTAATGATTTTGAGGTGGATGGTGGGTGATGAGTGGTTTTGAAGGCATTAGTGGTGATGTGGTGGAGAAAGATGGGGTTATGTATGGTTGACGGATGATAAGGGGTTTAGAAGGCGTAGGGGTAAATGTGGTAGAGGTGGATGGTAAAGTGGGGGAGTGAGAGAAGGTGAGAGGGTGTGAAGGCGTAGTGGAGAGTGTCGGTTGATAGGAGGTCGGGGTGCGGATGAGAGGGCGTAATGGTAGTGGAAATGGTGATGGTGATACTGACGCGGGTTGATGAGAGAGAGGTGCTACCCGGGCAAGGCAAGGGTGTTGCGTGACGATAGGGTTGGAGGTAGAAAGAATGGAGGTACTTTCCCGGTGCCACACCTGCTCTCTCCCGACTTCCGGGAAGGAGGAGATGGGGTTAACCTGATGATTGGGCTGTTGGTGCTCTGGTAATGGATTCTGGATTATTCCCATGTCGGGCTGTTGTTGTGGGGCCTGCTGAGGCTGTTGTTGTTGTTGTGGTTGCTGCTGCTGCTGCTGTTGTAACTACTGCTGTGGCCTCTGAGAAGGTCTCCTAGCCTTGAGAGCCGCGACGTACCGTCTCATCTCATCCCAATCTATTTGATGTTCATCATTCATATCATGGATGTAATCTTTGAAATGGAAGCAGTAATCCACTGTGTGTCCCGGCTGCCTGTGGTAGACGCAGTATTTGGAGGTATCAACATTGGGAGGCCACGCGGGCCTTTCTCTGGGTAGGGCGAGTTGGTTTGATGCCATGAGGGCATTAAAAATGTCTGCTAAGGTTTCTGGCAATGGTGGATAGTAGGCTCTCGTGGGACCGAGCGGCCTCCTTTGTTGCTGTTGGGGACCATAGTTCCCCGGGGGTGGAACTTGGTTGTACTGAAGCAGTGGTTGTTGTTGCTGAGGTTGTGGTTGTTATTGCTGGGGTTGGCGTAATGGAGGCATATTATCCTGGGGTGGATTATTTTGGGGTGGAGGACGAAGAGGGAAAGGACATGGTCGAAGGGGAAGTCGGGGCATTTGTGGAGGCCTTGGGTTGACCGCATAGTTGGCATTGTTGACCGCACTGACTTACTCATTTGTCACGACCCCTTCTGTGGCTCCGCCCGAGACACCAGCGCCTGTCTTTCAGACCACTTTGGGCTTCGGCGACTCAAACATGTTCATGATGGGGGAGTCTTTTAGCTGGGTTTGGATGTATCGGGCCCTTTCATAGAGTTCCACCATTGTAGTGAGTTTATTCATGGCCAGGACATGTCTGAACTGTGGGGTTGCATTAGACACAATCATCTTTACTTGTTCGGGCTCGGAGAGGGTATCCCTTATTCTTTCCGCCAGAGACCTCCATCTATCAGCATATCGGACAAAATCCTCGTCGGGTTTCATCTTTTCGGCCACTAGGTCGGTAATGGAGAGTGAGGGACCGACCCTATCCCTATATTTCTGCAAGAACCTTCTCTGGACTATTTCAAAATTCTCGGCCTCGCGGGGCTCCAGAGAATAGAACCACTCAAGCGCGGGACCATCCAATGATCTCCGAAAGAGGTATGCCAGGGACCTCTGATCGTTTTGCCAGTAAGAGGACTCATACATAAAATCCTTGAGATGAATGAAGGGGTTGCCGGTACCATTGTATCTGCGGTACGTGGGCATTTCGGAGGGAGGAAGATGAATGACGGGAAGGATTGGCAAAGCAACCTCCGGGGTGGCTTTCACGTCCACCATCCTTCTCAGATTTTGAAACTGCTCGTCCATGCGGTTGAACCTATTGAGGAGCGATTGGGCGAGCTCCTCTGGGGGTGAAGGTGGCACTTGCCACTGGGGGAGAAACTGTCTCCCGGAGACTTGAGGGGGGAACCCCGAATGAGAGGGAGCTGTCGGACCGCCGACAGTTGGCCCCGGCTGAAGCGGTGTCTGGGGAACAACGGGAGTTTGAGATTGTGACGGGAACTGGAATGAGGGTGGTTGTTGGCTCGCTTGATCTTGAAGCGAGGGAGACTGGATGGCTTGCGCCAATGAAGGAGATGGAATGGCCTGCACGGACTCTTGGAGAGGTGCGATGGCCGGAGTTGATTCCTGGGACGTGGGGGAAACAGATTTCCCCTTTAGAATGGCCTGGAAGGCCCGGAGCTGTTCAGAGGTAAGCTCCGTGTTGGCGAGGACGCCCAGTAAGGAAGAGATATCCTGTGGTAGGGACGTGTCCCCGACAATAACCTGCACCTCATGTGAGGGGTCATGAGAAGGACCCGAGTCCATAGCATAGACTCGCGGGTCGGCTGTCAAACCACGACTAGGGTGGTTTTCCTCAGAAGACTCGTGAGACATGCTCACAGTTTTCCCAGAACGCAAAAACATACACTAGCAAGTAGGTAGCAGAGATTATCAAACAAGTGGATGCCTTTACGCCCTTTTTTTTTGTTTTGATTTTGATGATTTTTTTGTATTTTTAGCGAGATTCGAAGTTCACACAAAATAGGGACCCTAGTTTATTTTTGTTTTACCGCCGTGTCAGCTAGGGTCTCTCGTCTCACCACGAATGAAATGACTAACTTCGGGGAACTTCAATGGTACAACCAGCCCAGTGAACGAAGAGGAGATTCTTCGATGTCGGGGACTTACGGAGGTCCCAGTGTAGGAGATTATAGTCCGTTGAGAGGAATTCCCAAACGGAGAGTCCTTCCTTCACCGGGAAAGGGTGATCCTCAAAAAAAATGAAAAAAAAAGGATAGAAAAGAGGAATGGATGTATGCAATGGAATGCTGACAGATATATGGAGTGGGAAAATAACAGAAATAACAGACATATAATAAACAAAGAACCAATCAAAACTGACGGTGCTACCGTGAGCACAACGGGGGCGCGCGCGGGCGCGAAGGTGGAGAGGCACGGGTGGTGCCGAACTTGCAAGGGTAGCCGAAAGGAAGCAGTAGAGGTCCCACCGTGATCGCCAATCTGTGAGCGACGTCACGCGGTTCGGGGAAGAGCGGAGAGAACGCGGAGCGCGCGCGGGCTCCTCTTTTCTTTCTTTTTGGTGTTTGTTTGCTGCAACACAGAAATAAGAGAAGAGAGAGAAGGGGCCACCACGGGAGATTGCTCCGGCGGGGCGAGCGGGACAAGTGTGATATAGCAAAATATGGGGTTTAAACGGCCATAGCGGGAAGTGACTCGCCGCGGCCTCGGGGGGACGGGAATGGTGCAAAAATTAAATAACAAGAATTGAAACGGCCATTGGGGAAGTGACTCACCGCGGCCTCGAGAATATGAGCAGATAATAAGATGACAGAATATAGAGAGAATACAAAGAGCGGGAATTTAAACGGCCATTGGGGAAGTGACTCGCCGCGGCCTCGAGAACACAAATAGATAAGAATATAACGTATAAGAACGTGAATTTAAACGGCCATTGGGGAAGTGACTCGCCGCGGCCTCGAGAACACGAATAGATAAGAATATAACATATAAAAATGGGAATTTAAACGGTCATTGGGGAAGTGACTCGCCGCGGCCTCGAGAATATGAGCAGAATATAACAGAGTATAAAGAGAATATAAGAACGGAAATTTAAACGGCCATTGGGGAAGTGACTCGCCACGGCCTCGAAAATAAGATGTGATCGCCAGGGGCCGAAAGACCCCAAAATAAGAAAGTGATCGCGCCTACCTCAAGAGCGGGAGATGGTGGGTTGCTTCTTCCTCTCCCTCCGGCCGGCCGACGGAGAGGGCTTTCCTCGGCTACCCTTGCAAAACAACGACAAACAAATGACAAGTTGATTAGAAAGATGGAGGTGTAGTATTCAAATCCTTGCGATAAAAATAACGAAATGATGGCAAGACACACACCTGGTTGGTGTTATCTTTTAAACCCCTCTCGGACTCGAGTAGGAGGAAAATGAGATGATGAATGCAAGAAGTATAAAAGAAGAGGCGCCCTTATGAAGGGGGATAGAGGATGCGAGATGATGAATGCAAAAGAACTACGAAGAAAAAAGGGGAAGAAAAGGCTTATTGGATGAGCCGAGGGTGAAATCCGACGGAGCTCCGGCAGCGTGGGGACGACGTGGAAGCGCGGTGGATGAAGACGACCTTCCTCTCGCGAGCGTGAGCACCCGAGAAGCCGGCAGAACCTCCACCTACAAAAGAACCCACGGGTTAGAAAATAACTCCGTAGCCTCTGGGCTCCGGCAGCCTATCGGATCACTTCGAAGCTCCTCTAGAACTGAGGGGGTGGGGCTCTATTTATAGAGCTCCGGAGGGTGGAGGCGTCCAGGACCCTGGACACCTCCATCAGGGCCGAAATAATATTTTATTCTATTTTTATTGATTTTTTTGGAATACTTTTGTGGAGGCGTCCAGGGTCCCGGACGCCTCAAGCAGGTCCACCGAAAGCCGATGCCGGCCGCACGCGGTTTGGCACAACGCGTGGTTTTGTGAGCGGCGCCTCGTGATTCAGAAATGGGCGCGTCCAGCTGGCCGGACGTCTCTATAATTTGGATTTTTTCACACACGACAAACCGTCGTTCGGTGGCCGGCGCCCGTGAGGGAGTTGATGGAGGCGTCCAGAGGCCTGGACGCCTCCATAAATATATTATTTTATTATTTTTTATTTGTCTTTTGTGCCAAGGTTGGCATTTTGATTTTTTATAATTGTTTTTATGGAGGCGTCCAGGGGCCTGGACGCCTCCATTAAAATATATATATTTATTTTTGGGCCCTGAGGAAATAATAAAATAATAAAATAAATTAAAAAGATGGGGGCGTCCAGGGGCCTGGACGCCCCCATTAAGACCCACCCGGGTCCTCAAATCAGGCGTCGGCGACCGCCCGGTAGACCCCCTTCTTGATTCCGGAACCTCTTGATGCGTCTGACTGGTGTTGATGTCGTCCGAATGCCGTGACGAGACGATTCCGGATGCCAAAAAAGGCAGAAGAAGACCCAAGCAAAGGAAGCACTCGAGCGATTGAAAATGCGTAAGCCGTTGCGGGGCGTTTGTATAGTAATATGAGACTTTCTCAGGAGACGTCAAGAATGGCGTGTCTACACGGTGGAAGCTGTGTATCAGCAGTGTTTCAAGCTATTTGTCAGCAAGAAGCCTCACTGGGTTGGTGAGGGGTGGATGTAGGCGTGCTAGGTAGCAGCCAAACCACCTTAAAAATCTCTTGTGTTGTGGTTTATTTTGGTGCACTCCTTTTCTTCTATCCCATTCACTGGTGCTGTGTTTTGTTTGAGCTTCCTCGTAGCATTATGCCTTTGTAATTCCCTGCACTAGAATAGAACCGTGTTTGAAACTTGGTTACTCTGCCTTACTGTTTATTGCTGGTCTTGCATTACATCAAAAAATAGGTGCTGGATCTATTCACCCCCCCTCTAGATCCTCTCTCACCATCAAGCAGATTCCTCTTGGCTCGCCCGGTCTTGTGAGCGAAGTAAGGCCACTTCCGGTTGAAGAGCCCCGAGCTCAGAGGTTAATTGTCTGACCCTCCGGTCAGACTCGGCGTGAGCTCGAGCCTGGGCCCTCTCCTCACTCTCCAATTGCATCAAGTAATTTGCTAACTCAGCCCCAAGCTGAGCCATGAACAATCCCCCCTCCATGAGCCTCTCCAGGAGCATCGGAGGGGAACAATTCCGGAATGCTGAGCTATGATTTTGATGATAACTAAACTTAGTGTGTAATGCTATGGTTTTGTGTGATTAAGTGAATGATGATAACTAAACTAAATGGTTGATTATTCCTGTCGATTGGTTGAATATGATTGAGTTGAACATGTGCTTTGAATGCCTCCTATGCATACTCTTCATGGAGCTTGGTTACATGATGCATTCATATTAGACAAATGCATAGATCTTGATCTTTAGTCAATCATGTTTTCAAAGTGTTCACTTGTATATGTGCATGGCTAAATTGTTCTCATGCTTTGCTCACTTGCATAGAAATAATCCTTGATCTTTAGCTTAAAGCTTTTATGGTTCAAAGTGTTTGTATGCACCTTGAACATGGGCTTTCATGTATGCATTTCACACATTTCTCATATTGATTATTAAGCTAAAGTTTTAATCATTTTTATTATGGTTTTACAGGTTAAATTCTTTGTATAATTCCTCCAAGATCAAAGGAGTTTGATGCCACAGAGGTTGGAAGGGTTGCAATGGAGTTTGGGGATAAAATGTAGTAATCTGGAATTTACTATAGCTGGCGGTCGATTGACATGTAGCTGGCGGTCGACCGAAATTACAAGAATTCAGAAAACTGTAGTTTTTCACATTCCGGTCGACCGCCGAGTGGTGGCCGGTCGACCGAAAATTCCAGAATGCAAAAATCTCCATTCTGCGGATTTCCGGTCGACCGCCAACCTACCTCCAGTCGACCACCAGCCCCGAAGCCACTTTTGTTGATTTGGTTTTTCCATCCCGTGGAGAGGTATCTTCACCCATTTGCTGCCCCCAATCAAGGAGGATTTTGTGGATCTAGTCTGGGGCTTGTCCAGGACCATTCAAGGGTTATAAAACTCTCTTATGGAGTCATAAACCCTAGCTATCTAAGGAAAAATCAAGAGAGATCCAAGGGAGATCAAGAGGGTGTTGTCCAAGGAGGAAAAAGAAGGGTACTGTAGCCGTGAACAGTACTCCGTGCAACAAGTGTTCTTCATCCATTCTTAACCCATTGAAGGCATATCTGAAGCCAACCTCCTCCAAGGAAGAGAAGAGCTAAGCAAGTAAGCAAGGATTCCAAGAAGAGTGCCTAAGGGAGAAAGAAGAGAAGCCAAGCAAGCAAGAAAGGAGAAAAGCTAAGCAAGCACGGATTGAAGATCCGGTCAAGTGAAGATTGAAGATACGTTTAAGATCTGCAACATGCATTCAAGGGGAACCCAAAACAGGAGTTTTCTAAACTAAGCCTCATCATCTTTATGCTTTGGGTGTTGTATTTGTGTTCGTCATAAACTGAAGAACTTGTGTGTGTGTGTGTGTGTGTGTGTGTGTGTGTGTGTGTGTGTGTGTGTGTGTGTGTGTGTCTGTGTGTGTGTGTGTCTGTGTGTGGATCATTGTTGGATCTGTGGTCGTATGTGTGTGTGTCGTATTTGATTCGTGTGTGTGCGTGGATCTGCTTAGATCTGCGTTTGTGTGTGTGTGGGTCTATTTAGATCTGTTTTGTCTCGTGTGTGTGGTTTGCTGCACTTGTGGCAACGGGTGTTTGTGTTGGTGATCCGGTTGTCGGATCGTGCTGGAGACATCGTCTCCGTTTGGGAATTTATCCCCGAGTGAAGCCTCACCTGATTTGGTGAGGGGTGGACGTAGGATTGCCATCGTTGCATCCGAACCACCTTAAAAATTACCTTGCATTGTGTTTGAATTGTGTGGTTTGTTCCATTTCGTCTACCCCCATTCTACGTGAATGTGAGTGTACATTATAGTTCAGTTTTTATCCTCGTTCACCTTGCATAATCTATCTCATCACCAAATAGATTTTGACAAACTCATTTTGTGATTGAATAGATTTGAATCTCCTTATTAGCATCTTATCACTTATTTTACAAAAGGCCAAAACTTTCATTAAAATTCGTAAACACCCAATTCACCCCCCTCTTGGGTGTCATTGATCGTGGGACTTCAATTGGTATCAGAGCGAAGGCTCTAACTTTATAGATCTAACGATCTAGAGTGATCCAGATCAATGACTAGCATGATGTACACCTTAAACTCTCCACCCGTGTTTAATGGTTGCAATTTCGATATGTGGTTAGGAAAGATGTATAGTCTAGTCAATTCATACGACCCTAAGCTATGGAAGTTTATTTCACATGGTCCATATGAATTTCCTAAGGACAAAAGTGTCTGGACTACAAATCAAAAGTTTAAACATGATCAAAATTATTTAATTTTAAAGTTATTTACTGTTGCAGTCAATTCTAATCAATTTCCCTTTGTTTCCCATTACAGATCTGCGAAGGAAATATTGGATGGATTAGTAGACTTCAAGGAAGAGCATGAAGATGAATGCCTTGTGGCAGGCACGAGTGATCAAGGAAGTGTTCAACAAATTGAATCAAGCTCCAAGGTAAATTCTGACTCCGATTATGAAGATGAATTTAACTATGAAGAACTGTTGAATGCATATGATGAGTTTGCTGAAAAATACAAGAAGTTAAAATTAGAAAACAAAAAATTAAAAAAGGATGCTGAACAAAATAAGTGTAATTCCCCTTGTAAAAAATGCTTGCATCTAGAGGAATTGATTGAGTCTCATGTGTTTGATCTTGAAATTCATAAAGATCAAATTTCCTCCCTGAGAAATGAAAACAAAGATTTGAAAGAGAGAATAAGTCTAATGGACAATGGTCAAGTTGAACTCCTTCATGATAAGAAACTTGAAAAAGAAAATGAGAAACTGAAGGAATTGAACACGACCCTTTCTGAAAGATTATTTTCTTTTGAAAAAGGAAAATTTGTGAATATTCATGAATTTGAAAGAGTGGATAAATTGTTGCAAGAAATTGAAAGTCATAAAACCATCAATGTCACTTTACATGAATAAGTCAATTCTTGTGAAAATAAGATGACTTCCTATGAATTGTACATTTCATTCCTTGAAAAAGAAATTTCTGACTTGAATGCTTCATTGTCTAGATTTGTCAATGGTCAAAAAAACTTAGACAAATTATTGGGAATGAAACTTAACTTTCAAAGAAAGAGGCTGGGGTTTAATCCTGTGAACAAAAAGAAATTTGGAAGTAAAACATATACTTCATTTGTTCATGACAATTGTGCACCCAGCACCTCCACATTTCACTCCCAGCAACCCACTGTATCAAGAATCCAATCAAATCAGAAAAACAGTGTGAATGCCCAAAGGATTCAAAAAGAAAACAAAAATCAGAAAATCAACATCCATCAAAAATCCAAAAAATGTTGCTAGCATCACTATGCATGTTAAGCATACCTCTGTCTCACACACATATCCACTAATGAAGAAACTCTCATACTTTTACTATGGAAGACATGGACATGCCATGCATGATTGTTTCATTATGAAAAATGATGACTTGAGAGCATGTAGAAATCAAGCTAGTCTGAAAAATACAAAGAAATCTTTCACCACAAAACCTTCCATGCATTGCAATCATTGTGGAAAAAGGGGACACACAACTTCACATTGCTAGTTATTGTCGAAGAGAAAGAACTCTCATTTAACACATCATGATCACTCACATGAACTGGCAGAACCAATGAAAAGAAGGAATATGATGCCACGTGCCCTCTACCATCATTTTGGCAAATCTGGGAATGTTAAGCATGATTATTTTCTCATGAGAAATAATGACTTGAATGTTGTTAAGAATTAGAAGTTGCATGCCAATGTTGCTCCTAACCCACAAGGACCTAAAAGGATTTGGGTACCTAAGATTGTAAAATAAGAAATCTATTTTGCAGGTGTGCCATGGAGTGTAAAGTATGAAATCTACTTTTGTCAAGAAGGTAAGGCACACGTGCCAAGTGGCATAAGTCAGCATGAAAGAAAAATTAAAAATTGAACTTGAAAAATCAGGTGATATCCCTCCTATTCTCTCCAGTGATTGTGTACGGTTTTGAATCATTTTGAGTCTTATAGTCATGTAATCTTGTATATGTCCTCACATGCATTCCATTCATGACTGTTTGCATATTTGTGTGCATCTCAAGTGTCATATAGCATCTTGTTGTAGAGAAGCTTGAAGACTCTTCAAGTCATGATTTCACTACATACATTGAGTTTGCATACACATTCATGTCTGTGTGAACCTTCAACTCAGTCTTAAATTTTTGAATATTGTGAACTCATCGCAACTCCCGTGCCTTCATCACACATCCATGACTCCATATAGCATTAGAATTTTTCGAAACATCTTGCATTCATGCACACATATTAAGGAGGAGCAACCACGTTCATCATATGATTTTAGTGTCTAGGTTCACACATGAGTCATGCATGGCATCTAGAGCTGTCTAGGAAATGTCAATTGTTAAATAAATTTGTCATGTCATTATTAATAAATTTGAATCAAAATTGACAAATCAATTCTGTTTGCTCCTGGATGCAGATTATTCTCCCAAAATCTAAATGATGATGGGCTAGTCATGACCAAGCTTGAATCAACTGGAAGAATACCTTGCAAGGATGAAAATGATGAGAACCCAATCAAGTTGCTACAAGAAGATGGGCTACTTTGTGTAGAACAACTTCCAGGATCGACTCAAGTACAAGGTGGTGAAAGTATTGTACGTGCTGAAGTAAGTACCCAAGACATGGTATGAAAAGCGCGCATCTATTTTAACCAAGAATGGGTTTAATAGGTAAGC
This sequence comes from Amorphophallus konjac, assembly GCA_022559845.1. Classification (NCBI taxonomy): domain Eukaryota; kingdom Viridiplantae; phylum Streptophyta; class Magnoliopsida; order Alismatales; family Araceae; genus Amorphophallus; species Amorphophallus konjac. Next base: position 6,580,558 of record CM040122.1, on the reverse strand, counting down.
TTGATCAACCACCTCTCACAAGGCAAATCAGGTAAAAGACTTCTTAGTGGTTCAAGTACATGTGGATGATATCATTCTTGAGCTACTAATAATGCCTTTTGTGAAGATTTTGCAGGGATTGTGCAAGAAGATTTTAAAATACTCTCATGAGTAAACTGAATTTCATTCTTCTTTGAATTGCAGGAGAAAGGCTTAGAAGAAAATGGATTCTCAAGACAAAGGTAAGAAAGCAAAAGCTGAAATATCAACCTTCGTGAGGTTGGTGATTTTAGTGATTGAAGGCTTTCAATCTTGTCTCCTGAACTAAGGTAATTCAACCTTGTCAATTCATGCAATGGCCGTCTTTGTCACTTGGTAACACACTCAGGTGACAGGTATTGATTCTAAAAACTTGAATGGACATTTACTAGCATGTTGTGATGAATGTGCCTAATTGGTTGAATCAAATTGAAAATCTTAAAAGATGTGTATGAAGTGGTTGCATATTTAATATTCTCAATTTGAATTGCATGATCACACTTGAATTGAATTGCATATCTGGTATATCAAATGGCGTCTATGGAAGAGTGGATCATGTCCATTTGGAAGCATTCCCTATGCGTTGAACTGGGTCTTCGGACTAAAATCTCTGCCTCGTACCAGATCTTAAAAATTGTGATTGATTGATTTGTGAATAAATCCTTAAGCTGAGTTATTTAAATTAAAAATATGTTTTTGATTAAATGTTTCAAACATTTGGCTTGTGGATGAATTCTCATTTCAAAATTTGTGAAAGACCTTTGAAAATCTATTTTTGAACAATTCTAAAAATTGGGTTGCATTGCTTAACTTTACTCATTTAAACACCCTAATTTCATAAAGGTCATGTCATGAAAATATTTGTTGACACATTAATATAATGTGAATGCTCCAATGTGGAATTTACCTCATGATTTGAAGATCAAGCCCTCCTATGTTGCACTTGCAACTTGCATCACATGCTCATCTAGGCATAGGTTGCATGCATAACAATTCATGCATTAGCTGAAGTTAATTAGTTCATTCATTTGGTATCAGAAGTTTTGCACCACATTGCATTCTGTCTTGGCATATTGCATTTCATTATTATATGATCAAAGGTTGCATTGCATTAGAACTCATGCATTAGTTGCATTCAGTTCATTCAATTGGTATCCATTTGATTGGTATCAGTTGCATATTTGCATTGTATGTTGCATACATTCCCTCTATGTGCTTGCTTGATACTATATGCTATTCACCCCCATCCTTTGGAATTTCTATGACCTTATGCCTTCTTACTAAATAATGTTGCATTTGAGTCATTATTGGAGTGTTTCATGTCATACACTCTAGGGGAGAGTTCATATCTCATAAGTGTATCTATTTAGGGGGAGTTGTACTATTATGTGCTCATGATATTTTTGGTATATATGCTGAATCAAATTCATACATATCCTGCACAAATGTGAAAATGAGTGTTAAAGATAAGGATATAGGAATTTCCTTTCAACACTATGAAGATATTAAACTTGCTGCATGAATGTTGAAGAGACAGTTGAGGAAAAAGCTGCTTACCTATCTTTGTTCAAAAATCTGAAATGAAAATAAAAGGCAGAGCAATGCTCAGTCTCACTGAGTAAATTGGGCACATGTCACCTGAGACGCGATGTGGTTCATTTCTGAAAACTGTTGACTAAAGTACCTCTACTCAAGATGAGGTGAAATGGTTCAGTATTCTGAGTAACCGGGGATTCTGACATGTGCTTCATGCGTCTACTCGCCTAAAAAGGAATTATTTGAACCTGATCACTCTTGAAAAATTTTGACTATCATGTGATATTAGTTGAGTTGAAAAATGATGGTGAAAACTCATTGTGGTAGAGCGTAGCCTCCAATATGATGTTCTCAAAATTGAAGTGCAGTCTGTAAAATGTCTCCCTGTGTTAATCTAAAAATTGAATATCAATATTGCAACTATCATTTTTCATGTTACTCACTTACACTTTGGAAATTTGATTCATTATATATTCTGAAAATTGATTGACTGCATTAGCAATTACATGAATCTCCTATATGATTGCACAATCTCCCATGTGTTATAAGTGAACATTTCAGTTGCTATGACCCTCATGCACCCTTCTTATACTCATTCCCTCTTAAATAAGTACGGGGGAGCTGTGTTGCATGTATATACATGTATTTATCTGTTTGTTTGTTTATGCATCTCACATGTCATCACATGTATATGTTGCATCTCATGCATTTCAAACCACAAATCAAAAATTAAAAATTTAAAAATAATGAAAACCCAAAAATTGAATGGACTTCACATTCTGCACACTTGTTAAATAAGCTTTGGATTTTGATTGACCAAGGGGAGAAGCATGAAATTAGCTCTACTCATCCTAGCACGTCCAAGTGATCAACCATTGGTATCCTCTTATGCCAACCATTGGTATCACAAAACAAATAAAAATATGCAAACATGACAATCAACAACAACATGATTAGGTGCCTCCCAAGCACTCCATGAACCCACTTGCTTATAATTTGCTCATGCTTCATCAGAACTTCAAATGTGGGTCATTGTTCCTTGCTCATTCATCATGCTACTATTTGGACCTCAGTGGTTTCTTCCCTTCATCTTGATAGTGTTAATGTGGAAGATAGATTGACGTTCATCTGCCTGTTGATACTGTCAAAGGGGGAGCAAGAATTGCTCTTGCTTCATTGGTTTCGTTTTGCTTGTTGTTAAGGGAGAAAGCTTTGCCTTATCCCGCGTTTTGATAATGTCAAAGGGGGAGAAAAAGAAGATTCATGATTACCTATGTTAGGGGGAGGAGAACATGTTGTATCCTCATTTAGTTTATCATCATCACTACGTTTGTCCTCATTTATCCCTAAGTTTGTCATCATCAAAAAGGGGGAGATTGTTGAGCTATGGTTTTGATGATAACTAAACTTAGTGTGTAATGCTATGGTTTTGTGTGATTAAGTGAATGATGATAACTAAACTAAATGGTTGATTGTTCCTATCGATTGGTTGAATATGATTGAGTTGAATATGTGCTTTGAATGCCTCTTATGCATACTCTTCATGGAGCTTGGTTACATGATGCATTCATATTGGACAAATGCATAGATCTTGATCTTTAGTCAATCATGTTTTCAAAGTGTTCACTTGTATATGTGCATGGCTAAATTGTTCTCATGCTTTGCTCATTTGCATAGAAATAATCCTTGACCTTTAGCTTAAAGCTTTTATGGTTCAAAGTGTTTGTATGCACCTTGAACACGGGCTTTCATGTATGCATTTCACACATTTATCATATTGATTATTAAGCTAAAGTTCTAATCATTTTTATTATGGTTTTACAGGTTAAATTCTTTGTATAATCCCCCCAAGATTAAAGGAGTATGATGCCACAGAGGTTGGAAGGGTTGCAATGGAGTTTGGGGCTAAAATGTAGTAGTCTGGAATTTACTGTAGCTGGCGGTCGACTGACCTGTAGCTTGCAGTCGATCGAAATTACCATAATTCAGAAAGATGTAGTTTTTCACATTCCGGTCGACCGCCGGGTGGTGGTCGGTCGACCGAAAATTCCAGAATGCAAAAATCTCCATTCTGCAGATTTCCAGTCGACCGCCAACCTACCTCCAGTCGACCGCCAGCCCCGAAGCCACTTTTGTTGACTTGGTTTTTCCATCCCATGGAGAGGTATCTTCACCCATTTGCTGCCCCCAATCAAGGAGGATTTCGTTGATCTGGTCTGGGGCTTGTCCAGGACCATTCAAGGGTTATAAAACTCTCTTATGGAGTCATAAACCCTAGCTATCTAAGGAAAAATCAAGAGATATCCAAGGGAGATCAAGAGGGTGCAGTCCAAGGAGGAAGAAGAAGGGTACTGTAGCCGTGAACAGCACTCCGTGCAACAAGTGTTCTTCATCCATTCTCAACCCATTGAAGGCATATCTGAAGCCAACCTCCTCCAAGGAATAGAAGAGCTAAGCAAGCAAGCAAGGATTCCAAGAAGAGTGCCTAAGGGAGAAAGAAGAGAAGTCAAGCAAGCAAGAAAGGAGAAAAGCTAAGCAAGCACGGATTGAAGATCCGATCAAGTGAATATTGAAGATACGTTCAAGATCCGCAACATGCATTCAAGGGGAACCCAAAACAGAAGTTTTCTAAACTAAGCCTCATCGTCTTTATGCTTTGGGTGTTGTATTTGTGTTCGTCATAAACTGAAGAACTTTGTGTGTGTGTGTGTGTGTGTGTGTGTGTGTGTGTGTGTGTGTGTGTGTGTGTGTGTGTGTGTGTGTGTGTGTGTGTGTGTGTGTGTGTGTGTGGATCGTTGGATCTGTGGTCGTATGTGTGTGTGTCGTATTTGATTCATGTGTGTGCGTGGATCTTCCTAGATCTACGTTTGTGTGTGTGTGGGTCTATTTAGATATGTTCTGTCTCGTGTGTGTGGTTTACTGCACTTGTGGCAGCGGGTGTTTGTATTGGTGATCCGGTTGTCAGATCGTGTTGGAGACATCGTCTCCGTGTGTGTGTGTGTGTATTGGGGTGCGTCCCCATGTGTGTGTGCAGGCATCATCCTGCGTGTGTGGTTGGAGCGTCGTCTCTGTTTGGGGATTTATCCCCGAGTGAAGCCTCACCGGGTTTGGTGAGGGGTGGACGTAGGATTGCCGTCGTTGCATCCGAACCACCTTAAAAATCACCGTGCATTGTGTTTGAATTGTGTGGTTTGTTCCATTTCATCTACCCCCATTCTACGTAAATGTGAGTGTACATTATAGTTCAGTTTTTATCCTCATTCACCTTACATAATCTATCTCATCACCAAATAGATTTTGACAAACTCATTTTGTGATTGAATGGATTTGAATCTCCTTACTAGCATCTTATCACATATTTTACAAAAGGCCAAAACTTTCATTAAAATTTGTAAACACCCAATTCACCCCCTCTTGGGTGTCATTGATCGCGGGACTTCACGGAATTCTTCTCGGAAGGATGAAGGAGCCAGAGCTCGGCAACAATCGTACAGGGAAGCCCGTGTGGTGGATCGCCCCCGCTGCCTGGCAGAATCCCCCCTTTGAAGAGTCAAGGCCGAGATACCTCCCCCGGACGCCCTCGGACTTGGGATTGCAACGTCCACCTCGGTCGGAACCCCAGAATCGGCCTCCTCCTCCACGCGCACTCCAACAGGCTCGGTCGGGATGTCTGAACTGATCTCCTCCCCGTGCGCTTCCGCAGGCTCGGCAGAGGCTCCCTCGACCAAAGCAGGCAACTCTGGCTCAGCGACTGAAGAGCCCGAGAAACAGACACCCTCATCTAGAGACTCCTCGGTCGGGGGAGGAATCTTTGTTTTCTTTTATCTACTCTTCTCGGCAGTCTGGGCCTTCATCGAGGTTGTTGGCCCAGAATAGATGGCGGACAAGAAGGGGGTTGAATTGTCCCCCAGTCGAGATGGTCGATTTTAAAAACTATTTCGTGGTTAGAACAAGATTGAGAAAAATAATTAAACTAGGATAACTCAGTTCACTCAATCTTACCGTTCTCACTCGAATAGCTTATGCAAAGAGCTATTAAACCTTAACCAAATACAAATAGCAGAGCTAGCAAAGTGCGATGGTGCAATAAATAAAAATCTATAAAATAGCCTGCAAATGGGGATAGGAGAAATGGACAATCGCACAGGCACACCACATGCAACACATAGATTTTTAGGTGGTTCGAGACCACGACGGACTCCCTACGTCCACCCCTCACCGAAACCCGGCGAGGCTTCACTAACATGCTACGAGCTGTAGCAATCACGAGGATGAGCCCCAACACCACACACGCTGCTTTCGCAGCATTCCACACACACGGGACCTGGCCCCAAACCGCTGTCACCGCAGCACACCACACACACTCGAGGAACTCACCCCACACTAAATCCTCACACGGAGACGCAACTCCGTACACCACACATAGAAATATTCCGATTCAGAAAAATTCAAAGATAATCAATATATGCTCAATCAATATATGCTCACAGTAGGATGTAGATCAAGAAAACTATCACAAGCAAATGGGTAAAAGATGTGGAATGTTTCCCCCTTGTTCTTGAATGGTTGTTTAGATGTTTTCCTTGAAGCATCGGTCGGAGAGAGAGTAGAATCCGCAGCTAGATGGAGCAGTCGGTCGTCCTCCTTGAGGATCCAAGATGTGTTCCTTCAGATCCAAGCTCCAACCGCACCTGGAAACACCCAGAACTGATAAATCTTTCAAAGCCCTCTCCTCTCCACCTTGTGGCCGCCCTCTTTCTTCTTTCCCTGCAACAAGAATAGAACAATTAGCTCTTCTATATGTCCCAGATTTGAAATTCGCAAGATATATATACCAGCAAGATAGGTTGTTCAAAAGACCACAAAGCCCTTGCAAAACCCTAGCAAAACACCTCTTAGATGTGTCTCAATCACCTAGGGGCAAAGGGGTAAAATTTCAGCCCCATCGGAGGTCACACGTGAGGGATTTGCAGCCTTACGGAATTCACGCGCGGAAGCTGTACACAGAAGGTGTCGACACCTTTCTGGAGGGGTGTCGACACCTTTCTAGACAGTGTTCTATTTTGCCCAGAACAAGGCACATGGGTCGACACCTTTATTCAGGGGGGTCGACCCCTTTCAGACTGGGGTTCTGTTTGGCCTGGGAATATGCAGGGGTCGACACCTTTCTTCAGGGGGGTCGACCCTTTCATGCTATGCACATTAAAAAGCTCATTTTAAGGAATCTAAATGATATACCCAAGCAACTCTTTGACACCAAAGTATCACCCATGATTTTCCACCTTGAAAAAATAAGATAAAACATGTGATTTACATGGGTATCAAATTCAAAATTCTAAATGACTAAAAAGAGCTTCTTCACTAAACATGCTTTATTGAACCTTATCAAAATGCCCATTGAGCCTTATCAAAATATACATTGAGCTCCTATTTACAATCACACAAGAGTTATAAGCATGGCACTCACAAATATAATAGAGGATCTCAATTTGAGAGCTTAATCACTCGTGCACTAGAAAATCTCAACTTTGAAAGCTCATTCAAAAAGTCACTCTTGGAGTTATATGCATGAACATCATCCAAGGTTTATATGAATAGATTAAACAAGTCTCAAGCCCAAAAGCCCTTTGTGGAGTATGCATTAAACACAATTGAAAATCCACTTAAGAACATAATTTTCCTCATTAAGGATCAAATACAATGAGCTATCCATCAAGCACTATGAGAATGCCTTTCACCAAAAATTCACCAAGTTCCTCATTAAAAATTAAAATCAAATAGCCACTCAATGAAATAAGGTATTGGCATGTTTTTCACCACTATCCAACAAATGATAATGTGAATGGGCTAAGCGTCTTGCAAGCCCAAAAGAAAACTCATTTTGTCAAAGCATGAGACTCTTTGATAGCTTCAATACAACAAGAAATGTATGCATGAAGGCAATTTCAAAATACCGAAACCTCAATTAAGAGTTGAGACATTTAGACATGTACTTGCTATGCATGAAACTCATTCAACCCAAATATATCAATAACCATGTGAGGCATGTTAAGACTCAACCTTCTCAAAACTCCCATGAGTAGTATGCAATGAACCACATTATGATATTGAAGGACTAATGAAAGAATGTTCATGAAGACCCTTGTAGGATTAACCAATGAGCACAGTGCGGTCGACTCCATTAGAACAAAATTGCAGCCTTTGATTGAGTTAAAAATGAAGTCCACCATACCACCATACATAGGTTAGTTCCTACAAGACAAGATAATCAACATATGAACTCCTTTAGCATCAAGACTTTTTCACAAGACATGCACACATGATTTTCACTTCTACACATACGCAATGCACACAATATTTTGTAATCATCAAAACCATTGCCAAGGAGAAAGAGGGAGCGCAACGAACCCAACAGAGGCCAACATCAACTGCTCTCCGGGATCTTTACGCTTGGATCCCCGTCGCTCCGTGCCATCTTCCCGAGCAACCCGCTTGCCCTTATCTCAGGCAGAGGAAGGACCCTCGAGGATTCGAGATGCATCTGAAATAACCGCCTCCACTCGCTCGGTGACCTCCTGCTCCGACGATCGTTCCCCATCATCACTGCACCTCATCTCTGCCCACCAAAAGGCAAACCATCAGCAGAGGTTCAACCAACTAGAAAAGGGAAGTGCAAAACGAAGCCCTAAGATCCTTACCCTTGGGAGGCAGTGCGCGACGTGGAAAGTCCTCGATGTTGACTGGAGTCATCGGCTCTACGGTCGACCGGCGGTTATCTTGAAGAATTTTAATTTCCTCCTCCAGCTCTGAGGAAATCACTAGATGTTTCGCAGGGAATACAAGCTGGAAGTTCGGGTTGTCAGAAAAATTCCAATAAGTAGCATCCTTGGTGAATCCTACTAAGTAGAATTGAGTTTTCCACCCCTTATGCGAGGAATCCCGGGAGGAGAGGGTCACACAACTCCTCCCCCTCCTCACCTGAAGGTAAAAGAAGCCCTTCCCGGCATGGGTGTGCTCCTTCAGCTCGAAAAAGGCATGGAAGAGATCTAAGGATGTGGCGAGACCACACAAACTACAGAGAGCGATGAAAGAAATAATGAAGGTATAAGAGTTGGAGACCAACTGGACGGGAGCCAACTGATAGAAGTTCAACAACTCAACGAAGGGGTGGAGAGGAAGATGGAAGCCACCTTTCCAGGCCAAAAGGAAGGTATAGAAAAGTCCCAAACGGGTATCTAGACTAGATGCATGAGGTTTGGCTGGAGAAAAGAGTATCGCCATGGCAACTTGAAGTGCGCTTTGAGCTCCTTCACCTCAGACTCAGACAAGTCACTGCGGAAGTGAGGGCTAGGCGCGGGCCCTGAGCCTCCCGCCCCTTGCTCGAACTCCTGAATCTCAACCTCAACATCATGTTCTGCCATGGAAGAACGTGGAGAAGCAGAAGGGGTGATGGAATCATACGAGCTGGCAGAAGGAGGAAGTTGACGGATGGCCGCCGCAGTAATCTCTGCTAACTCCGCAAAGGCCTCTGAGATCTTTCGCTCCCTATGGCTGCTCTCCCGGCGCATCAATCCTGCTCCAAATAATCCCCGAACACGACACGAGGAAAAGCCCTAAATGGAGGAAACGTAAAGCGCAAGCATATAAAATACTTATCGGCCCAAATAGCCCTGAGAAGAATCGCCGTGACGTTTCGAACTCCGAGGAGGGCGCCCCCGAACCAACGTGGATACCACATCATCATGCTCGAGCCCCCATATATTAGGACAACCACATTAAATGCCCCCTGAACTTTAAAAATGGGACAGCTCGCAAAGGCCAATCCCATTCCGAGCCACGAATACAGCCTGAACACGCTTTACTCTCCGAGCCCATTCCTTGGCTCAAGAGTAGGGGGCAAGTGGAGAGGGGTAAAATCAGTGGCCCAAAAAATATGTGGCCCGGAGCGGTCCAACTAGGTCTAACCCGACCCAACCAGGCCGAACTCCCCAAGTGATAGCTCGATTTAATGGACCCACTTAGTCTGAAGCCCAAATCGCTCGGACCAATACTTCCTAGGCAGCCCTCAGGCCCGGAAGACCGCGTAACGGTCGCTCGGGAGAAACCCAAGTGGCATCCGAACATAACTGACCGATGACGCCCCCTTCGCCCCGGAAAAGTCCGAGTGCTCCCTAAATGGGCGCCCCATACTCTGACTACCCACCGGGCACATATCCTGACGTATGTTACGTTGCCGCCCAGAAGCCGGAAGCTCAAGGGGGTAAGGGAGGATAAGAGTTCTCAAGCGGTGAAGAGCCCTCAGCAAGGATGTAACTCCCCCTAGTCCCTCAAGCTTCCTTGACTCTAATATGAGGGACGAGCGATTATATAAACTCAAAGGAAATCCTCCAGAAATGTAAGCAAATCTGAGCACTCAAAGCCACGTCTGTTGGTGGAGTGCAATCTCATGCCCATCACTCTCCTTCTCCTACATCTTTTCCGCCTACACTCTATCAAGTTGTTGACTTAGGCATCGGAGGGTTTTGCCCGGAGTCATAATTTTGGGTTCCTCTGATCCGTTTTCTACCCTGTAGAATTTTAATCATTAGTGGCGGCGATCAGTGTCTATCAAGAATCGTACGGCTCAAGTTTCGATACGAGATCACGTCTCTTCAATAATAATTAAAATTTCTTTATATTAAAAGTATAAAAATATTTAATATCCGTCTTGAACGGCTAAATTTTCTACTCCTTCGGCGGGCCCGAGCACCTCCTCGTCCGGCAGAAAGCATTTATCTCGTCAAAGAAACCAACGGATGACCCTCCCATTGCGAGAGAGCCTCTAGTGCACGTCAACGGCCACCCCCTACGACTCCTTCCCTGGCGCCCCCGTCCTCCCATCTCCGCTGCGACGCCGGCCGGCTCGGCACCCCCTCTTCCTTTCTCCATCGCCACTCTGCCCTCCTCCACCCCCCTGCGATGCCTCCCCGCCCTCCCATGCCCCCGGCGACGCGAGTCCGCTGCCGACAGTGCCGAGAATGTTGATCGCTTCACGAGGGAATGGGAAGCGGCGGCCGCCGTGCCGTGCGCGACAATACTATGCCGATGCCGTGTCGCAGGTTCCAGTTGCTGAACGTGGCTGCGTCGCTTTGCTCTTGGCCAGGGCGCACTGCGCCATGCATAGATATCTCCCCTTGACTCTGCCCAACTCCTCCAACTGAAACTTCGCGGAAAGGGCAACGTGGCCACCTGAGAATTTCCTGGCTCCAACGGAAACCATGTAGACTCGGCCGGCCCCACAAACAACGTCAACCCCCTCCTCCCAACCCGCCCAAACCCCCCAGGCCTCCCTCCATGGAAGTAAATACAGGGAGAAAAGAAAATTAATGATGATAATAATTAATAATAAAGCAGAAGAATAAGGAAACCTCCTCCTCCTCCTCCTCCTCCTCCTCTTCTTTCCCCCCATTCCTTCCATGCCATCTATGCATGTATGAGAATCCAAGCGTCATCTGTCCTGCCTTTCTTTCCAGTCCTCCAGGGACTCCTTCTTACACCTCTCTGTTTCATCAAGGGTTTTGTTCCTCTCCCTCTTAGTTGACACATATAAAGAAGAAAAGTGTAGGATCGGGGACACCCGGTGCAGCATTCTGGGTGGAGGAACGGGACTGACAAGAAATGGCCTCTGTGAAGCTGGGTTCCAAGTCGGATGCCTTCCAGCTTCAGGGGCAAATATGGTATGCGATTGGTTCTTCTCCCTCAACAATGATGGTTTCTGCGTGTTGGGCTGTTTGATTACTGTTGACATCTTTCCAATGCTTCCATGTGATCTTCAATAATATGATGTCGAGGGCACTGAGAGAATTCTCTCTGTTGGCAGCCAATTTTTTTCATGGATTGTGAATGTTGCTGTCTTTCGCCTGGGAGGTTTTCTTGGCAAACTGTTGTAGAATTTAGTGGTGGAAAAGTATGTTCTGTAGAGTGCGAAGTGTGATCAGTCTTCTGGTTGTAGCTTTGCTTTGAAAACTTTATCAATCCATGTATGAAGGATAACTCCATTTACAGCATACCACTTGGGTCACTGTGAGTACGAACAATTCTCTTACGAGCTTGATCCACATTGAAGTAATGAATCATGATTTTCTTACCTGTTAGATGTCATTTGTTTCGATAGCAAAGAGAGAGAGAGAGAGAGAGAAATTGACTTGGTAGGTAGGACCTTGTAACCTGGAGTTACCATAAATGTAATAGTATTCTTGCTTGTAGATTGGCAGAAAAGTTGCAAGGCTATATGCATGTAATTGAGAGATCCATCGGTGAATCATGCATGTAATTAGGGCTGTCTGAGCATGCATTTGTATTCACGCACATAATTACTGCACCAATGTATAAAGGTCAAATCAAGGAGTTCATTCCGATAAAGCACTCCTTTGAAGCACTTCATTCGGGCCGCGTGAGCACCAATTGTTGGCATGAGCACCTTCACGTTTTGTGGCCTTTTGTCATGATAGTCATATAAATAGATTTGACACATGCTTGACTCACTGTATGTCGTGTTCTCTAAGTCTTGCACATTGGTGAACCGATAATGTCTTATCTAGTTTTCACAATACCTTTGGTTCATATCATTAATTTGCAAAAGTGTGCACGCTGCTTCTCGGACATTTTATTTGGATATGCATCTACAATGTAATTGTGTTTACTGGCATGCACCTGTGTAGACAACAATGCCAAAATAATGAGTAGGCTTGTGCCTCATTTTTTTTTTCTTTTGGCCTACAGTGTCTCTATGTAAGAACACAATGGCTTGTGTTAGTGATTAGATTTTCTACTATTTTTATACATGAAAGGAGCCTTTATGAGACATTCCAAAGAAGGTCTCTCTCCTTGTGATCCGGCAGTCAAACTCCCTCTAGTACAAAAGCTTCTAGCCTGATATTCGACACCAATTCAGTTGATGAAGTTTTGTTGAATCTTCGGATTCCTTAGTCTATCCTAGGAGACCGATGCTGGACTGCTGGGTTAGTTGATCCTTGCAAACCAATACTTGAGTGATGGGTGAGACTTTATGGTTGTGATACTAAAATTGGCAAAAACCAGCATGATACATGCCACTGTTGTTGTTATCATATTAGATTGTCTTCATGCACTGATGAATGAATAGGAGTGTCTTAGTGTGTGTGCTTTATCTTGAATTCCCACATATGCAGCAAGATGAAGATTAATATACACTTTACCTAGGCTACCTTCAGCTGACTAATTGGCATAGAAAAATGAGTAACTTGTTCTTATTCCAAGAAGGAGCTCTTAATTGACATTGATCATTAACAGAACTATAGATGCCATTAGAAAGAGACTGTACCAGTAGGCAAGCATTACCCTTGGTTCTAGAGACATAATATCTGATGATTGCAGTCATGGTATCATCTCACAGGCACATGACAGAAAAATGAGATCCAAGTGTGTGAGGGTCAAACATGTAACAATTTGGACCATATCCAAGTAATTTTAAGTTGTGCTGTCACATAGATGTTTAGGAATCTCTATCTGCATAATTGAGAACTAGAACATCTAATATCTGCCAAGAATCTCCATTTATGTTAAAAGTTGATCTAGGAAGATGATTATACTTGGCTTTAGGGCAAAAACTCAGAAACCTTGAGATGCAATTGTGGTGCACCTTTTCTATCGGAAATGGTTGGATGATAGTGGGATAGTCTGTCATGGTTGGATATTAAGTGAGATGAATTGAAGGCGGATCAAATGTTTTATTCAAAAAGTGAGATGAACTGAAGTTTCTTGCTTGTTAGACTGGTAACTTGGTAAGCATAAATATGTGACTCAAAGTTTTGCTCTTCATGCCATATGCGATGGCTTGTAAAGTTTTACAGTTACATAATCCTGTTAAGTTATCAGATGTTTTACAGATAACACAATAACTTGAAATTTATTAGCATGTAGACCTAGATTGAAACTTATAGTTGGCCATGCCTTGAAGCTGTGTAATGATGGTTTTTCAACACAGGAGAGTTCAGACATTTTCTTTTCTTTTCTGCAGTATGTATGTAGTTGGATGCATTTCCTTATTTGTATGGACACAGACTCTTCTGCAAGTTTATAAACTTCAGTTGTCAAGTAAATTGGAATTTTTTATGGAAAAGTGGAAACTCATGGGGATTTTTTTGGTTAACAGGGTTTGTACAAGCGGTCTTCCCAGTGATGTTGTTGTTGAAGTAGGTGAAATATCCTTTCATCTCCACAAGGTGTGTTCTGTTGGAACTTGGAAGCCCCATTTAGTAACTAAGCTACATGAATATCATGTGCTATCTCTACCCAGGTGGGAATAGGGGATTCGGAACTATATCATGTATGATGTATAAGTCAAAGATAAAGGCCAAATATTTAACAATATAGCAATAGTAAAATCTCATTTGCAAATATAGTAGCGAGTGCTTACAAGAGAAAAGTGATTTTATAGTCAGGAGTAGTAATAACATAAGATTTTGAAATATATTTACATGTATGTATACATATCACTAATTAGGGCTGCGAGAAACTTAGCTTTTGGAAATTAATTTATTCAGAACCCTGTTTATGAAATATTTTCTCTGTCTTGTTTCTTTCTCTTGATCAGCGACTCATGATGTATTCAGGACTATGGAATGGATATGTTCATTTATGGTTGGCATTATGCTTTATTCAATTTGCTAGCCTCTCTCAAAAGTTATGATTTAGATCAAAATGCTCCTAACATCTGCTGCCGCTGAAACCCAAATATCTAATGCTTTACATCTCTTCTTGCAGTTTCCATTGCTATCCAGGAGCGGATTACTGGAAAACATGATTGAAGAATTATCTGGTGAGGATAGAGCAAGTGGCGTGCTGCAACTTCATGACATTCCTGGTGGTGCCAAGGCATTTGAGCTTGTATCCAAGTTCTGTTATGGCATTAGGATAGAACTGAATGCCTTCAACGTCGTCTCCTTAAGATGTGCTGCTGAGTATCTAAGCATGACCGAAGACTTTGGAGAGGGAAATCTCATAGCACAGGCAGAGAATTTTATGAACGAGGTATTTAGCAACTGGAATGACTCGATCAAGGCTCTTGAAACATGTGAGGATGTTCTTCCCCATGCAGAAGAGCTCCATATTGTCACAAGATGTATCAACTCCTTGGCGACAAAAGCTTGCGCTGACCCAACATTATTTGGTTGTCCTACCTCAGGACGCAATTCCGTGAAGAGTCCAGGGGGGAGTGCTCTCTGGAATGGGATAGGTACTGGCCCAAAACCAAGATCCTCAGGTGAAGATTGGTGGTATAACGATGCCTCATATCTCAGTTTACCCTTGTACAAGAGGTTGCTTTCAACTTTGGAAATGAAAGGGATGAGGCCTGAAGGCATGGCTGGCTCTCTCGTGTTCTATGCACACCGTTACCTGCCAGGCTTGAGCAGACACTCGGGCTTTCTCAATAGCATGAGCCGCATCAAGCCTGGTGCATCTGTTTCATCCCCTTCAGAGGGCGACCAGCGGGTCCTCCTCGAGGAGATAGTTTGCTTGCTGCCCACCAAGAAGGGTGTCACCTCGACCAAGTTTCTGCTCAGCCTGCTCCGTACTGCAATGATACTGCATGCAAGCCCCTCATGCAGAGAGAACTTGGAGAAGAGGGTAGGAGCCCAATTGGATGAAGCTGTATTGGAGGACCTCTTAATACCCAACATGGGTAGCTCAGTGGAGACCCTCTATGACATAGAATGTGTCCAGAGAATTCTTGACCATTTCATGTTGGTGGATCAGTCTGTGATTGCAGCTTCCCCTGGCATTGTGGATGAGGAGCAGCTGATTGCTACCTCCTCTTCATTGAGACCAATCACCTTGGTTGCACAGCTTGTGGATGGCTACCTCGCAGAAGTCGCACCAGATGTCAACTTGAAACTTACAAAGTTTCAGTCGCTGGCAACTGTAATTCCAGATTATGCCAGGCCCCTAGAGGATGGCCTCTACCGTGCGATTGATACATATCTGAAGGTATCTTCTGCCTGCTTAAAATTTTTACACAGATGAGAAAAAACTTTAATCCTTTGTGAATCATCCCACCATGTTTATTTAACAAATTGTTTCCGTGAGAAATATATGTATGGCATAAATTTTCGTTATGAAAATATATCACTGTGCTCCATTGACTCTTGTAGTTTCGTTTCCCCCTTTTCTTTGCACCTGGAAGATTGCCTACCAGTTTTCATTTTTACAATGAGGATATATGTTGATGATAATGGAATCTGTACACTTGATCACTGATGCTCTATATATACTAGCAATAACCAGATTAGTTGGAGACCTATTATCAATGAATTTGTAAATTTGCATGGGACGGCAAAATGCGTATCTATTCTTATTGATCCAGGTGTTACTTTCCATGCATTGCTTTATGAAAACAATGGTTTTTATGGCCCTAGATATACCTCCACATGTTAATCGGTATCATAAACTGCTCTGTTATATCTTTGTCTTCTGTTTCTTAAACAAAGTTGTCTGAATATCAAAAGCACATGTACACTGACTTTATGAAGTAATGATTGAACAATTTAATCATCAAACTTCCAGTGCGTGTCTTTAGGATAAGTAATTACACACATTAAGTGGGTATGGTTAAATTCTTGGAGTTACACATTGCAGATCGGATGAACAGTACTTGATTAGTGGTCTTCTCTTGCAGTCCCATCCATGGCTCACTGATTCCGAGCGAGAGCAGCTCTGCCGGCTTATGAACTGTCAGAAACTGTCATTAGAGGCTTGCACACATGCAGTCCAGAATGAGAGGCTACCCCTGAGAGTGATTGTGCAGGTCCTTTTTTTTGAGCAGCTCTGCCTACGGACGTCGATTGCTGGTTGGTTCTTTGTGCATGATAATCTCGAGCACTCTCATGCTTCTCATGGGAACCTTCAACTTGCAAAGAATGATGACGGGCCAGTCCGAACAGAGATCTCTCAGGAACTAAAAGAGAACAGTGAGATTGTGCCAGTAGATGACATGAGGTCGCAGCTCTCTAAGCTAGAGAATGAGTGCCTGAGCATGAAGCAAGAAATTGAGAAGCTAGGGAAGCCCAAAAGTTCATGGAACATATTTTCAAAAAGGTCTTCTGGATCCTAATGAAGTGACAACATCTTTGAAATGATAAGATGGCACATATAGATGGTGATATTACAATGGTCAGTCTGATGTTAACTGAGAGGACTTGAAACAGGAATGTGAGACTGGTTACATTAGGTGATTCCTTGTTGCTTCTTCGTATCGGAAGTTTTCCTTGGGCTATTCCAGTTTAGTTAGTGTATAGTCAATAGCTGCTGTCTTTATGATTATGATTAGAAATAGGTTGTTGTCATTCAGACACTGCAAGTTAACGTATGCATTTAGCTGGTTGACTATGCTCCTATTGGTTCTAATTGGATTCACTTTTCCTGTCTATTCTCACGTTGCTACAAACATTGACACGGTTTTGTATCTTTGCGGCTGTTAATATAGCATACTTGTTTCCTCGAATTGCTAGTGGACTTGGTCTGATTCTTTTGTGAATTAGACAACGTAATCCACCATAGATATAGAGGCAAACAGAGACGGGATAATTTTGTCATTCACATCAAGTTATTTAACATACTGGGTCAAATTCAATAAAAAAGGTTGAAGAGAAGTTACAAAGGAAAATAACACGTGAATTTTTGGCTTGAGTTTTTGGTCTGTTCGAGTCAGAGTTGTCAAAATTTTAACACAATTTTTGGCAGAACAAAAGGTTGGATGTACCATTTTGTGGGAACCGTATGGTATCATCTGTCATAAACAAAGGAAAAACTATTAAACGGAGAGGAAAAAGTACGTGTTTACTTCATTGAACCGCTGATCTAAAATACAAGTTGATGGGTGGAGAGGAAGACCATTAACAATGTGACTCATGGATACCCAAGAGGGGACCTGAAGAGACGTGATCTCGTGCGGTAGTATGAGTTGTACGATCTTTGGTGAACCCTGATCGCTGTCACCAGTGAGGATTCTGCAAGGCAAGAAATGGATCAGAGGAGCCTAGGGTTAAGACTCCGGGGAAAACCTTCCGATGCCTAAGTCAGCAAATCGATAGAGCGAAGGTGGGAGAAGTGTAGTAGGAGGAAAGAAATGGGCACGATAATAAGGATCGACCTCCAAACGAAACTCCAGATTACCGTTTCAGTTATCTTGGCAGTGGCTTCAGCTTCGATCCACTTGGAGAAATAGTCGATGACGACGATGATAAACTTCTTCTGAGCCTGGGCTACCGGGAACGGGCCGAGGATGTCGATTCTCCACCGAGCGAAGGGGTAAGGCTCGGTGAGGATCACGAGCTTCGAGGCTGGCTGGTGGACTAAATGGTCGAACCGTTGACATCGATCGCATTCCCAAACATATGTCGAGCAGTCACGCTGGAGTGTGGGCCACCAGTAACCTCTTCACAACAGGATCCTTGCAATCGACCGGCCCCCTTGGTGCGCGCCACAGATGCCTTAGTGCACTTCTTCAATTGCCTGGCGAGCTTCCGGAGCATCAAGGCAGTTGAGGAGGGGGCCAACAAAGGATCTTCTATAAAGGGTTTCGTCTAGGAGGACGAAACGTCTAGCTTGGTACTTCTGGCTTCCCGAGGGTTGGTGGGCTCTTGGGAGTCACGTAGCCATGACACATATGGAGCCCTCCAGTCGTCAGACGAAATTTACACAATAGCCACGGGTTCGGTTTCCATGCTCGGTCGTTCTAATTCCTCAAGGAGGATTGACCGGGTCCCTTCTGGGCTGATAGAGGAGGCCAAGCGAGAGAGGGCGTCTGCTCGGAAATTTTGTTCCCGAGCTATTCGGAT
This sequence comes from Amorphophallus konjac, assembly GCA_022559845.1. NCBI lineage: Eukaryota > Viridiplantae > Streptophyta > Magnoliopsida > Alismatales > Araceae > Amorphophallus > Amorphophallus konjac. Next base: position 6,562,148 of record CM040122.1, on the reverse strand, counting down.
CACCTGAAAACTCTGGAACAGTAGGGCGCCGGCTATCTCCTTTACCAGCTGAAGGTAGTTGATCATCTGCGGTTCCCGTGCTTCGTAGTCCCCATTGATCTGACTGGCGACTAGTTGGGAATCAGTGTGTATTCTGACTCGCTCGGCTCCCAGGCGCCGTGCCATCCTGCCCCCGAGATTAGGGCCTCGAACTTGGAGACGTTGTTAGATGTCGGGAAGCTAAATTTCAGAGCATACTATAGTTCCGCTCCTTCTGGGGATCTGAGGAGAATGCCGGCGCCGCAACTGATTGAATTCGAGGATCCATCCACGAACAGGTCCCAGGCAGGGCCGGATGTTGGCCGGGACATTTCCTCGGGCGGGACAACACTCTCCGCGATGAAATCCGTGAGAGCCTGCCCCTTGATGGCCGTGCGGGGTCGGTAAGAAATGTCGTAGGCCTCGAGCAGTATCGTCCATCTGACGAGACGACTAGAAGCTTCGGGATGAGCTAAAATCTTCTTTAGGGGTTCACCAGTCAGCACCACGATGGTGTGCCCTTGAAAGTAGGGCCGGAGGCGTTTAGCCGAGGTCACCAACACTAGCACGAGTTTCTCGGTTGCGGGATACCTTCTTTCGGCCTCAAGGAGTACCTTGCTGACGTGGTAGATGGGATTCTGCACTCCTCGGTCGTCTTGAACTAAGACCGAGCTTACTGTAGACGGAGTTGCCGAGAGATAGAGGTATATCTTATCTCCAGGCACAGGCTTCGACAACACTAGCGGCGAGGCCAGAAACTCTTTTAGCTCGAAAAATGTCTTCTGGCACTCACCGTACTAGGTGAAGGTAGCTGATGCCAACTTGGGCCCTTTCAGCAGTTTGAAGAAGGGTCGGCATCATTCCGCTGCTCGGGACAAGAAACGGTTGAGTGCAGCAACTCTTCCTGTTAGGTGCTGAACGTCCTTGACATAAGCGGGTGGCTGCATGTCCAGGATGGCCTAGATCTTGTCGGGATTGACCTCGATCCCTAGTTGGGTCACCAGAAACCCCAGGAACTTTTCGGATCTAACTCCAAAGGCGCACTTGATTAGATTAAGCTTCATCCTATACCTATGGAGGGTGTTGAAAGTCTCAGCCAGGTCGGCGAAATGGTCCTTGGCCTTGGGTGTTTTGATGAGCATGTCGTCAATATAGGCCTCGACGTTTCGCCCGATCTGGCCTTCGAAGATCTGGTTGACCAACCTCTGATAAGTGGCTCCGGCGTTCTTTAGCCCAAAGGGCATCCGAGTGTAGCAGTATATGTCGAAGTAGGTGACGAAGGTGGTCTTCTCGGTATCTTCAGGGTTCATCCGGATCTGATGATACCCAGAGTAAGCGTCCAGAAAGTTGAGGAGCTCATTTCCTGAGGTTGAATTGACCAGTTGGTCGATGCTCGGCAATGGATAATAGTCCTTCGGAGTGGCTTTATTGAGGTCGGTAAAATCTACGCACATCTGCCATTTGCATGTAGCTTTTGGTACCAGGACGACATTAGCGAGCTATGTCGGGTAAAGGCAGGGCGAAATAGCCTGATTTTCTTCCCCTTATTTATCTGCTCTTTAATGACCGCCTGTTTTTCTGGGGTGTGCCTCCTTCTTCACTGCTGGACTGGTTTCACCGACGGGTCAAGGTTGAGCTTGTGTATCACCATCTCCCCAGAAATTCTGGGAAGATCATCATCATACCATGCGAAGACCTGAATATACTCGGAAAGGAAGTCTTTGTATTGCTGTTGTACATCGGGTGATAGGTCTACCCCAATTTTAACTTTGAGAGTCGGGTCATCTCTGAGGAAGATTGACAGTAGCTCCCCGTCGGGCTTGCCTGCCATCATTTTATCCTCGATTACACCAAACTCTTTACTTTTTCTTCAGGCCCTATGGCTTCGACAGAGATTACATAGCACCTTCTAGCTATTTCCTGGTTACCTCAGACTTCCCTAGTACCGTATTTGGTTGGAAACTTCATTTTCTGGTGATAAGTGGAGGGCACTACCTTTATTCCGCTGATAATACATCGGCTGAAGATGGCGTTATAGGCCGACATCCCTTTAATCACCACGAAGTTTGCCATGAATGTGACGATTTTTGGAGGGGTACCGAGAGTGACAGGCAGGCTTAGGGCTCCCTCAGGAAACGTTACCTGGCCATTGAACCCACAGAGGGGGGTTCAAATTGGGCAGAGCTTCGATAGGTTCTCACCCATCTTTAAAAAACATTCATACGCCAAAATATCAGGGGAGCTACCATTGTCTACTAGAATCCTATCTACGTTACAATGGTTTATAGTCGCCGAGATTACAAGGGCGTCATCATGCGGGGTGGCTACCCCTTCCAGGTCTTGGTCGGAGAACACCAAGGCCAACTGCTCATGGGCCGGCGGAGCTTTGGGGGGCTCGGACACCCTATTGGCTCACTCGGCGTGACGCTTTCTCCCTCGGCTGCTGTCCCCTCCAAAGGCTGACCCCCCCGAGATGACGTTGATGTGCACTCCACAGGGGCGATTATCAATTTCTTCCGGGGGGACTCCGCGATTCTCTCGTTGCTCTGACACATACTGAGAGAGGTGTCCTTGGCGTATGAGACTCTCGATCTTGTCTTTGAGCTGATGACAGTCGATAGTGTGATGACCGTGGTCGTCGTAGAACTGACAATGCTTTCGACGACTGTGGCGTCTGGGGTCAGCTTTCATTGGCTCGAGTCGGTGAAGAAGGCCCGAGTCCTTAATTTCTTGATATATTTCGTAGACGGGGGTGGACAAAGGAGCGTACCGCTCGAACTTGCGCGGAGGCTCCCTACGGTCTCCTTCTCGGTTCCTCCGCTTCCCTTGGCCCGAGCCTTGCTCGGACGGCCGCTTCTTCTTGCCTTCTCGCCCCCCCCCCCCCCCCCGAGCTTTCCGGGTCTCGGTACACATTGAGGACCTCTTCACACTCTGCATAGCGCAGAGCTAGGGTCACCAAGTTGGCGAGAGAGGAGGGAGGATGGAGTACTAGTTCTCACCGGAGGTTTTCATCTCGAGTGCCTTCGGTCAGTGCAGTAATGGCTGAGGCCACATCCAGGCGGGGGATGCGCACGGCTTCAGGCTTAAAATGGTTGATATAAGCCCACAACTTTTCCCCCTGTGCCTGCTTGAGTGCCAGCAGTCCCGCGATCGACCTTGGAGGGCCGCTGCCTGCGAAGCTCTCTTTGAATAGTCACCCGAATTGTCGGAAGTTGAGGATGCTTCCGGGGGCGAGTGCTCGGAACCCGGCTTGAGCGTCCTGGACTAGAGTGGTCACGAACGCTCAGTACTTGACAGCGTCGGACGTCCCGTGCAGGGTCATGAGAGCATCGAAGCTGTCGTAATGGTTGGCCGGGTCACCCTAGCCGTCGTAAGATTTGAAGGTGGGTAGGGAAACTCGCGGTGAGATCTCTGCCTTCAAAATATGGTCGGAGAACTGGGATTGCTCCTCGTCATCCTTTGTAGAATTCTTTTGTAGGGCACGGAGGGCGCGCTCCTGTTCGGCGAAGCGCTGCTCGAAATCTTGCAGACGGAGGGACAGCTCCGGCTGGCACCGGGGTGGAGCTAGGGGGGTGTGCGTACTTCCCCGGCTATTGCCCTACCGCTCCTCAGCGGGGGCGTCCGCTTCCGTGTGCTATGGAGGTAGCTTGTATTTTCTTCCTCGCTGATTGGAGGAGGCTTCTTGTTCTGGGGGCAGAGGTTGTGAGGGCCCGCCGGGCCTGTGCCGGATGAGTCGTCCACCTTGGAGAGTAAAACGGCCTCCGGCCATCAGCCTGGAGGCTTCTGCATGGGGGGGGGGGGACTCATCCGGGGAAGCCGTGACTTCTCCTCCCTGGCCGCCTGAGTGATGACCCAGTCTCCGAATACTGGGTAAACCCGACACCACTTGGATTCCGAGAGGCCTCCCAAGAGCGAGAAAGCTTCAAAGGGATAGAAAGGTATGTGAGAGTACATTGAACTTCCAAATAAAGCAGTAAAGCAATTAAATTTCTATGATCAGGATTGTTAAAATATTAGAAATAAAATTACATTTTCTATAACAATTAAACTAAAAGAGCCTAGTCCAACCAAAGTACAGTACAATAGGAAAGAGAACGTACTCTCAATTCTGGGGAAGCACGACACTGGCAAACACTGGCAACTAAGAACCACGCACTACACCTCCAAAGCACGAGGAAGAATAACTACACCTGAAAAGTCAGGGGTGAGCCTCCTATCACTGGCTCAGTATGTCACGCCCCGAGATATAAGTACAGCGGAAGATAATCGGGAACGTGAGCAGCCAGCTAGTACGCCACAAGTGAGCAATAAAATCAGAGCGCTAACACATTCACACATAAAAGGGAATGCACAAGATAATATACTCAAAACTTCACTTTATTGAATAATATTCTAGTACAATGACTCATTTCACTAGACTCAAATAAAGGGAAAAGTTCATAGACTCGACTTGACTTATAACTCTACTAAGTCTTCTCTCGATCTTTAATCACCCTCGGACTCTTCACTTGAGTAATCCGAATCCCCGCTAGAATTTTCTGAAAAGATTGAAAAAGTAGGGAATGAGCACACTACCCAGTAGGTATCTTTGTATCAACACAAAGATAATGTTTAAATAATTAGCATTTTAGCTCTAGAAAAGAAGAATAAATGCATGCGAACAAAACCAAAGTGACAACGCAAGTAACAAGACATGACCATAAAGATATGAAATTTTATATAGAGATTGAGAGGATATTCATTCCAGAATATATAGTGGCCTTTCATGTAACAAGAATGTACTAGCATGTATCGAGAATGTACTATTCATAACCATGAAGGTTATGCACTAGAAAGTCATGTAATCAAGAATCTATATTTCATGTAGTGTAAAACCCCAGATTATTTTATTAAACCCTATATATTTATTTAGCTTTTATTTACTGAGAATTGAATTTTTATTGAATTAATAATTGAATTTCGGATTTTTAATATTTAATCCCTTAGAAATAGAATAAGTGAAAATCCGACTACCTTATAAAAATCCATAAAAATGGTAAACATGTTAAGGTCGATGTAGATAGCAACTTTGTCTTCTGTCATTAACCCATTAAAAATCCGTGGTTAGATCTAATTAGAGATTAAGCCCCAAAGTGCACACTTTTTGACCCTTACTTAACCTTGGATTAAAACGCGAAATTAGGGCTTAATACTCGACCAAATGAGCTCAAACCGGAGGCAAATGAACGGCCTTGATCTGAGGATCAAAACCCCTCTATCTATTTCTCGAAACCCTAACCCTAGAATGCGCAGCCGGCCGAGTTTGATTGAGTCAACCTTTTCGGCGCCGTTTCTAACATGTTGCTTGCCCAGTCGAATTCTCATAGCTCCAAACTCTCCAGAAGATGTGTGACCTATAGATAGAAAGCTCTTCGAGTCTAGTTTCTTTTGGTGGCTGTGGTGTCGGCAGAAAAGTCAGATCTGGGGAGATATCTGGCGATTACTGAAAGTGTGTCGGCAGGCCGTCGTCTACCTTCTTCCTTCCTTGTTCCTTCAATTGAGGTAGGAATTCTCAACCAAAATTCGAACATGAATACATCATATTATTTCTCTCGACGAGATCTATCCAGTGGGACTAAAAGCCCCAATTTTTATCAGGTGTCTAGGGAGCTATCGTGATTTTTGTGAAGGGTTAGCAAGTTCGTTATTCATATCTAGCATCTTATTTCAGTCTTCGATTGAGGTAGGTTTAACAGGCCAAACTCTAATTAACTTATATGATGTAATTAACATTTTATTAGCTTTTATTTGGCGTAGAAAGCCCCAAATTTCATGAAGCATGTTTAGAGAATTTCTGTTCGAAGTAGCAGCATGTTTAGACCTAGTTTTCATATGTTCTTCCGAGTTAATTTCTGATTTCGAAGTATTAATCCTAATCCACATGAACCATATCATATATGGTTGGATTCAGCATCGAAGTAGCTTTCTTTTGGTGCAAGAAGCCCCAAATTCGTTCTATATATTGAGAGAAGTTTATGATTTAGTCACAGCATGTCAGAATTAGGGTTTCCCGTGTTCTTGCCTTAATAAATCTCAATTTCAGAGAGATATTTTGAAATTGGCCTTACTGTTAGATAGTATTCTCTATTAGATTTCCAACGGTACCAAAATCCCCTTATTTGGAGTCCATTTCCATTAGTTATTAGCGTTTTAGTGCAACCCTAGCAAACCCCTCAGCTTCCCGGCGTTCACCGGACGCGGAAGGGACGACCGGAGACGACCAGAGATGGACGGTCGCACGATAGACCGCACAACTCAAGCCCAGACCTGACACTGGCTTAGACAGGAGTTAAACGGTTCCAAACTAACCACACAACTAGTTGGACGGTTCAAAACTGACCACATAACTAGATAAACGGTCCATGGGTGACCACATAGGATAAACGGCCAGAAAGTGACCACATATCCCTGTGACCCTGGGATGGGCGGTCATCTGAGAGCCGCCCAACCCATGGGCGGTCATCTGGGAGCCGCCCAGCCCCTTGGGCGGTCAGCCCATGGCCGCCCAACTCCCTGGCTTCCCCTTTTGACCCCCGTTTAGCCCTGTGAGTCCAGCAGGATGTAAGGTCCATATAGAACCGTTTATCCCCTCAGAGAGTGACTTAATACATGTTCTAATTGATTCATTTTCATGTCATATATGGTAATTAGTAAAATAGAAACCCACTTAATAAATGTTTAATTATGCAACTAAATTTCTGTTAATTGCTTGTTATTCGTGCATACGCGACTTACGCGATCTTGTTCATTAGCTTATCGTCTTGAATCATTCTTTTTGGCATCTTGACTTAAATGAAAACTTAATCCTTGTTAATTTGACATGGAATTAGGATTAATATGGTCATTAGTTTGTTGTTTAACTGCTGTACTACAGTAGAACAACATGTTTAACTTACCGACTTTTAACAAGTCGTTAGCCGATTCGCGTGTTAGTCTTGGTTTTAACCCCGGAAACTCTATCCGGCGATCTTACCCTCATCTTGGAACTTTGTTATACCCCTGTTAAGAACCTGTTTAACACCAGAAAACCCTGATTTACATGTTTGAACCGCTGGTTTAAGGCTTGGATCGAATCGGATGATGAGAGGCATGCGCGGTTAGTAGTGGACCGCATATCCTCTTAGGCGGCCCGATTATGACCGCATATCTTTATACGGCCCAATATGGACCGTATATCTTGCTCTTGGGCCTTATTGTCTTCTGGACATGAGCGGCCCATAATGCACCATTCATACCTTAGAGCGGCCCACTGTCAGCCGTTCTTTCTTGACCTCGCGGGCTAAGTTTCAGTCCAGTTCTTGTATGCACGGCCCTGTATTAGCCGTATATATCCATTGAGCGGCCCTTTTATGACCGCACATCTCTAGGAGATGAGTTGACCGTGTTTTGTACTCTTGAATCCAAGGACAAGGTTAGTCCTTTAAATCTGAACTTATGACAGTAATTCCTCTGATTAATTTGGCCATTTAAAATTGACTGAATGTCTAGACGGGTGGGATCAAGGAACCAATAAATCAATGCCATCGCATCATAGGGGCCCGGTCTGGTCCTGGGGAGAGCGTCCGAAATTATTGAGCCCATGGGATGTTAATGACATGGTGGGGCATTACACCGAATACTTGTTTGCTCGTTGCGTCTATGACAAAAATCTCTTGTTACTTGTTACTTGATCGTGATTGAATGGATGTTAAATTACTTGCTTGTTGGCCAATTCTTTACTACTATCTCTTGTTATATCTCATGTTGTAAATTCTTGTACTTGTTATCTTGTTAATTCTTGGCATCACATATTTCTGGACCTTGCAAGATCTTATTATTATCGTTATTTCATTATATCGTTATCGTTATTCATTTCTTTTTAGCATGGCATATGAAAATGTAATTAACTTGTTAATCATGTAAACTTGTCTATTATTTCCTACTGAGCGTCAGCTCATAGTTGTTGTTCCCCCCTTTCCAGGCTTTCCAAGTGACGAGCATACCGATGGGGAAGGGCAGGAGTGATGTCTGGAGTGTATCAGTTCTAGTGTGTTAGCAGTGCTATCTTACTCTTAGTTGTGCTTTGGAGAGTATTTAGTTTCAGTTATGTTATTGAGGTTTAGTGGTTGTTATCCCAGTTGTATTAAGTTGTATTTGAGGTTATTGTATCAGTTATGGTTGTTTAATGATCAATTAGTTATTTCCTTTTTATAGCACTCGTGTATATTTAGATTAGTTCTCTCTCTTGCCAGCTTGTTTCTGACTGTACGTCCCGATATTCCGCGTCGGGACGTGACAATTTAGTTGGTATCAGAGCCCTAGGTTTCACTTTCTTAGGTTCTCTAAGTGCTAGGTTTCCTAAGTTCTAGGGTTCTAGTGTTCTCGTAGAACCCCAAACCTTGTAAAAGTCTAGGACCTGACCTCGCGAGAATGGGTAGAAACTTAGGTTAAGTTCATTCCTTAATCGTGTTATTATCTATTTTGATTGAACCTAAGTAATCTATTTCTCGTGTAGATGGCAGCTGATCGCGCTGAATGGAGGAACCTGCAGCTCATGGTTCAAGGCCTTACCCAGGCTCTGCAGCAGGTAGCTCAAGCAGGAGCGGCACAGCATGGCACCGGTGATCTATACCGGAACTTCCGAGGGATGAATCCGCCTAGGTTCGCGGGTTCGACTGACCCCGACCAAGCCGAGCACTGGCTAGATGAGATGGGAAGGATTTTCGAAGTTATGCAATGCACCAACCAAGAGCGTGTCCTTTTGTCCACATTTCAACTGGAGCGTGATGCACGTACTTGGTGGGATTCTATCAAGGCGACTCTCGGTGATCGGCAGGTTACATGGGAAGAGTTCGAGGAATTTTTCAACGGCAAGTATTTTTCTGACCGGGTACAAGAGAAGAAAGCGGCGGAGTTTGCGGCCCTTAAACAGCGAGATCTGTCCGTGGCTGAGTATGAGGCTCAATTTTCACGGTTTTCTCGTTATGCTACACACCTTATTTCCACCGAGAAGATGAAGGCGAAGCGTTTTCTCAATGGGCTGAAGCTACATTATATTAATCAGTTGGCACCGATGGAAATCTCCACTTATTCCGAGATGGTGAGGAAAGCTCAAGTTCTAGAGGATACTTTAGAAATGACGGAGAAAATCCGTGGAAAGGGCACCAAGAAGGAACAACCTACGGGTTACGGGATTGTCAAACTTGGGTATACCAAGAAGAGGCCCGTTAGTGGACCTGGTTCGTGGAGCGGGTCCGGACCGTGGAAAGGAAAGATGCCGAAGTATGAAGATAAGAAGCCTGGCCCTATTGTTCCATTCAAGGGCGTGTGCAAGTTTTGCAATAACCCTGGTCACAAGGTGGAGGATTGCTGGCGCAAGCAAGGCGCATGTTTGCGATGTGGAAGCAAGGAGCACCGTATCTCTTACTGTCCTCGTTTGTCGGAGCAAGCTACCCTGGCAAAACCTCGAGTCTTCAAGAAATCACAAGGCAAGCTCCAAGCTTTGCATGCTGATGAAGCAGGAATAGCCGAGGATGGTGGGCTCGTCAAAGGTACTCTCATTATACTCGACAAGTCAGCATTTGTTCTTTTTGATACTGGTGCCACACATTCATTTGTTTCTCGGAGATTTGCTAAGTCCTTAGCTGTGGAACCTATTTTATTGGATTCTCCGTTTGAGATCTCAACCCAAAATGTTCCTCGTGCACTGGTGGTCCGGTTCTTGAGGGAGCACTTTTCTGAATGCGCTGATTATAACTATAGCAAAGCAGGGGGATCTCTGTAAATAAACAGGGATAATTTTGTAATATTAGAAGTTACAGGGGCTTTATGTAATTTTTCTCTTCTTTCACGTTGCTCTTGCATAAGAGGGCAGAGATGTAAATTACTCTTTTGAAGTGTTCGTTTGAATAGAGGGGTCACACTGGCATGTTCCTGACCTCCCTCTTATCTGCCGTCCTCTCACTATCATATGTCATTATATATTTTTTAAAGATTTTATATTTATTATTACAATAAATTTATTTCAAAAATAAAAGATCTCAATATTATTGAGTAGGTTTTATGGTGTTATTGACAATTTTAAAGTTGTCACTATTATTAATTATCGGTGATAATTGTAGGGTTGCTGTTAATAATTTATTAATAATCATTGTCGTGCAGATTTTATAGTTTTAGCGACGGTTTAAAAGTGCTCATATTTATTAGTAGCGACAGTTTTATGATCGACACTAGTAATATTACAATAATTATTGGTGATGGTTGTGATCATCACTAAAAAGTATTATTAGCAACGGATCTCTAAATATATTGTCGGCGGTCATGTTATCACTACGTCAGTAAGTTAATATTGGTGATGAGTTTTAGTTGTCCGCAGTAATGCTTATGTATTTTTCTATTTCATGAAATGTATTAGCGATGGTTGTGCAATCGTTGTTAATAATTTTTTATTTTTTATTTCACTAACGATATTAGTGATGGCTTTATGCCTTTCATTAATAATATTCTATTTTTATTTTTTAAATTATATTAGAGACAGCATAACATATGTCGTTAATATATTTATTTTTATTTTTTAAAAAATATATAGTAGTGATGGTGAATATTCGTCGCTACAAATGTCACTCAGCTATCCTTAATAAGAAACGATTGCCGACGACGGGCCAAAGTCGTCACGAAAATATTAGCGCTGGGTTTATCGGCGACAACATTAGCGATGGTTGCGTGTTGTCGTTAATGCTATCAATGACGACTTTTTAAATATTAGCAACGATTGTGGATGGTAATCTATGTTCTTATTTTTTTACAACTCATTTATAGACTTGAATGAACACTTTCGTTCAGCAATTTCGAATCTCAATGGAACCGAATACTGCTCACATGCATTAGAAATCTTACGCAAAGTATTAATACACATGAAAAGGAGAGAATAAACACTCCGCACAATCTATATAAACAATCTTTAAATCACATAAAAGAAGTCTTCCAAACTATCTTAGCAAGAGTACTTGAATTAATATATAGCCAAACGAATTTTCTTCTTGCATTCCATGCATTTTGGGTACTTCCAACGCACTGTCGTGTAGTCTTGTTGTTTACACAATTGGCTTCAAAAGTTTGTATATGATGCTGATGATGCCTAAACCTACCAACCAGCCCTCTCACATGATGGCAGAGCTCACTCCTTGGCATCCAACTCTACGCCCACCATTCTTCCATTACCCACAGACCATCGGTAGCATATGTAGATCTGACGCTAGCTATGCTCCCTTTTGCTACATTTATGGCAACTTCTGCTGATGGTTACAACTTAACAATCTCTGGTGTCCCTTTTCTGCATCTCCATAGCACCACCTAATTAGTATATATATATATCTTATTAGAGTCATGCTCGATACTTTGTCCCGGACAGAGGGATTGGCGACAAGGGAGGCGGGTATTAAGATTTACCCATCTTATTCTAGTTTAGAGAACTGTGGAAAAAGTCGATGAAAGTTATATATGCGGTACGTTCATCTACACCCACGCATCGTTGGTTTCAACATATGGTTAATTTGTTTTGTTTCATTTTTTATGGTCATAGGCATAAGTTTTTTTTTTATTTTATTTTTTAGGCTTCCTTGCATATTATTTCTTCAAAACTATAGACAAAGAAATTCGCTTCATTCTTCTGACCCCGCTTCCATAAAGAGAGGTTATCCCTCATTTGTTCCAGAGATAACCTCTGATTTATCCCTTTTTCACTTTGACATGTCAAAAAAGATAACGGGGTGTTAGAATAGGAGTAATCTCTCATTTAATCCATCTAAATTATCTCACCCCCGGGGGTGGAACAATTTAACCCTATTCCGCCCTTCCTCAGTCCCGAGAATACACCTTTCGTCACCCCATCCCGACCTCGCATGGATGCCATCGTCCTCTTTCCGACCTCGGGTGGAACGATTTAACCCTATTCTGCCCTTCCCCAATCACGAGAATACACCTTCCGTCGCCTCATCCCGACTTCGTACAGATGCCATCATCTTCCTCTCAACCTCGCGTAGGCAGCTGGCATCACCCTCCTCCTGACCTCACACAGTTGGCATCGTCCTCCTCTTGACCTCTGCACATCGTCTTTATCCCGACCTCTCGAAGCTCTATCGGAGATTGCATTGTCCTCTCGATACCCTAGCTCACGGACTCCCCTCATCCTGACCTCTCGAAACTCACATCGTCCTCACCCGGACGGTAAACCCCCCTTTTATGAGGTAGGCCTGACACCCTGGCTCACGGGCATAGTCTCACATCCCGTTCATGCAGAAAGCTGCTATGGCAAGAGCCTAACCCTTCCCCTCATGAGTACGCATAAGAAGGGTTACTGTGCGTTTGTTCCCTCCCCCTCTCACCTTGCATTGTTCTCATAGATGGTTCCCTAGATTTGACTTGTGTTTAAGATATGACTCCTTACATTTCAAGCTAATGCTCTTTCCCCTTCCCGATTTTCAAGTTTGTTATTGTCACTGATCTCCCTTTTCTGGCTGTCATTGCATTGTTCTGCAGTGGACCTATTCCAGTCACCTCACGTCGACGGTGTGCTTGACTGCACAGGTACATATCTTCATTACAATGAAGATTGCAATAGTTCTTAAACCAAAGACTTTTTGATCTTCAAAAAATTACTTCATAGTTCTTAAACCAAAGACTTTCTGACCTTCCGAAAAATTATATATCTGATTTTCATTTAATAGTTTAATTATAACCTTGCTAACTTATTTAATAATGTAAATAATATTAAAAATATAATAGACATCTTCTTTCATTCATTTAGTTTGAACAAGTTAGGAAATATTAAGTATCCAAGAGGTGCTTAACATCTTCTTGGTTCTTCACAGACAGGTAATCTAAATGTCTCTTAACAGACAAGGTGTTAAGAACCATTATCTGTTAACAGATAGAGAAGAGCATTGTTAAGAGACATGGAATCTAAATGTGTTGAGATTATTAAGTATCCAAGCTCATATTTGGAAAACTAGAGTGTTTGGTTAAGTTAATATTTTGAAAACTGGACTGAGCTTGAACTAAGGAAGCTTTTGCTCCAATTTAGTATGCATGTGTTTCATGATTTAAATGATGGGCTTTGATCTAAATCTCATGTCTTTCATTCAGATTTAAAAAATAAAAAATAAAAAAAAGAATATAACTTTTAAGTGTTCACAATGGTTGATTTACAAACAAATGTGAGTGAACTCACCATGATGATTTTCCTCTGACAAGTGTAGACACACAATTATAAACCAAAATGCTTCTTTACCGGCAACTTCAAGTATTACCATTGGCTCTCCAGATTTAGAGGACTTTGTTTTCTCCCTTGGGTGTGCACCAGAGGATGTCACATGTCGGTATGCCAGCTTTGTCTTCACCCCCTTTATGTAATTGTCATGTGTTTTATAAGTACTCCCCTGGGTGTGGACGAGAGGATGTCCCAAGTTGGTATGCTTTATCTTCACCCCCTTTATGTAATTTTCATGCGTTTCATAAGTAATGTATTCATGTGCTTCTATTTTTCTTAATGAATTTGTGATAGTATGCATTTACTATGAGATAGTTTTAAGACTTCTCTTTATTTTTTGGTTAATGTTCCCATTTGTCTGAAGTACTCTTCAAGATCTCATGGTGAGAGATGGAATTCTAGCTCTTTTAAATTTTTTTTCCTCCCATTCAAAGGGAGATGACTTTACTCAGATAACAACATCTCCACCTCCTTCTAGGGGTGACACATTCACCTCACAAAAAATGGAATTTAATTGCTCATGGGCTCGGGGATAATTCTTTTCCAGCTCACTATTAGGAGGGGATTTTCAACGCCCAACTTCTTCATTATTGAAGATGCTTCTAGCGCCCATCGAATGTAGTCGAATGAACATTTGTGGTGCCGATTTGCAACGTTGAAAGAAGGGAATATGTATCCTTATCACACTTAAACACTCGTTGCGATTGCTTGTTGTGTTGTCCACAACTTTATAATTCGTCGACAGTACGATGAAGATTTCTACTTTTGGTGTGTTCTAAATGACCATAATAAAGTAGGGGATATAAAAATTGATCCCACTACATCCGTGGCATCTCATGATATCAAGAAGAGCTTCTAAGAAACACAATTATTACTCAGCTATGGCTCCAGCACCGAAACAATTATATCATAGTTTTCGGACATTTGCCGACTCTTTCCATATTTGTTTTAACTGCTCGTTCCATTCATGTATTGCGATGTATTTAGAAAATAATATTGCACTGTATTTGATTCAATATTTGAAAGTAATTATGCATGTTCGGGTTATATTTACAGATTTGTTGTGAATCTGCTCTAGTGTGTTTCAACATGTTTGTTGTCCCCGATTATATGTGTGAACAGTAGAGACAAATGTGAGTGATGTAGGGCACAACAGAGCAACTCTAGCTAACTTACGCTTGCTGTCCTCATATGAGTTTTACATTTTGGTTGTCGACTTCTTGATCAAACAAGATTTGGATAGAGGTGTCTGGAAGGGATGTGGCTGAGCAACTCAAGTGCATGTTCCATGGGTGCGATTCGCTCAAGAATTGGGATTCTTCTGGCTGTGAAAATCATCTATCAATACTTCGAGGCATTTGGAAAGGACAGAGCAAGTGAGCTTGGCTTCTTTGGCCTAGGAGGTACCCCTGTTTTCTTAACCCTCGCGTTGCAGTTTTGAGGACGTTCCGACGACACCTCGTGGGAAATTTTGGCGAAGCAGAACATTATGCACTTTTCTTTCCCAACAACACTTTTGAATGGTTTGTCGAGAAGCTGGGATTCTACCATTGTGATACACACGTACGTCTGGAAGCATGCATGTAATTATACGTCAAACATAATTAAAAAATAATAGATTAATACGTCTAAACATTAATGCGATTACACCGTGAATGTCAAAAAATAGATTAATATGTCTAAATTTACATAACTACACTTCAAGTGCAAAAAAAGATTAATAGGTCAAAATGTTTGCATAATTACATGTCAAATGAAAAAAATATTAATATGTCTAAATATTTATGTAACCGACATGTCAATGTCAAAAAAAGATTAATGTGTCTAAATATTTATGTAAAAAAATTAATGCGTCTAAATTTTTGGATAACGACACCTGAAATGTAAAAAAAGAGTTAATTAATGTGTCTAAACCTTGTGTCTAAAACATTACATAATTACGCGTGAAATGTAAAATTAAAAGATTAATACGTCTAAATGTTTGCGTAATTTTATATCAAATACAAAAAAAGTATTGATGTGTCTAAATATTTTTATAATTATATAATTTGTTAAAATATTAAGATAAGATGTATTGACTAAGTTGGGAGGGACATTTAAGATAATTTGGAGGTAAGATGGGCAAAATATAAAAAATATGATTTTAAAGGCATTAATAGTAAGGTTTGGGATGACAAGGGCGGTTTATAGAGTTAATCCCTTTGTATCTCCTAATATATTCAAATCAAGTGGAATAGAAGAGGAGTTAACATCCTTTATCCAAGAGCGATAAGTCATTGTCTATTAATAATTGGATTAACAAGAGGGATAGTGTGATATCTGAATTAGTATCCGATTAATAATAGGATTATCGATATCTGATTAAATTATCGATCAAATATTTTATTTGGATAATTATCTGACCAAATGAATATGAATTTAAATTCGGTTCAAATTTTAAACGAATAATTATCGAGCCTACTTAGAGATGAGTGGTGAGAGCGTTGCACGAGTGTCATGGGTTATTTTCTTTAAAAAAATGGGTGAATGCTATTTTTATTTTGGAAGAGATTATAAAAATATTAGATATTATCATAAAAAATAAAAGAGAGCTTACCAAGTAGGTGTGAGTGGGATTCTTATTTCTAAATTTTATTATGAGAGAAAAAAGAGATAAAAAGAGTAATTAAGCACTCTAATAGGATTTGATTTACTTATATATGGAATATGTGGATCCTTAAATATTCATCTAAGAGTTCGTATTTGGTCTGATAATATCAGACACGGCTACCTTAAATCTGAATTCGTATCCGATTAGTAATCGGATCATCCAGCATGTGATTAAATTATATGTCAGATACTTTATTAGGATAACTATTCAACCAAACAAATATGAATTCGAATTTGACTTGAGCTTTAAATGGGTAATTACCAGACCTAACCTATCAAAGTAAATAGGATTAAACTTCGGAACAAATTAACTCACGGATAACCCCCATTTTACCTATCCCTCTATCAAAGAGGGGCCTGCAGCTCAATGTGACTCCTTTTTATTTTTGTATATCCTCTACTTATAACCCTAGGAAAATATTTTATTATTCTTGAATAGTATACTTGTATGTTTTAGTATACAACTTATGTGTTAATAACTTGTACAATATTGTGGCAAAACCTAGGTCATTATAGGCATCCATTCACATTTTGTATATCACATATTATTGGAAAAGTTACGTGCGAGTATAGATATTCTATTAGATCTAAACACAAAAATCAAAGAGAATTAATTGATCAAGAAATACAAACTCAAGTCGAAGCATATAGTTATTTTTTGAGTTTTTGTATGAAAATCATTGTTACATGAGAATTTATAAAAAAATTATTCTTGAAAATATATTATCAAACATATCACTATGTAAATCTAAATTGTGCAAAAATGTTATTTTTATTTGTAGGCATATCACTTCTTTTTGTAAAATTTTTACAAAAAATCGTGTTTAAATGACATTTATGTACTACTTGAATTAACACAATGACACGTATGCTAATGTATTTGTAGGAATATTTTTTTACAAATTCATCTTTAAAACAATAATTTGCATACAAAAATCTCATTTTTTTAGAGTTATTCCGTCACTACTCTAGTGCAAATAGGTTTCACGATGGAACTTTCTCCCAAATACGTATGATGACCTAGACTGGTGACGAAGTGAAAGTGCACTCCAACTCGTATTGTTGGGGGCGAACATCACTGTGACTGTAGGCTTTTGCAATAAGAAGAATAAGATTGGGAGAGAGGAGTATGAGAGAGATAAAATCTTAAGCTGTAACTCTCACCTTAAATCGACTCCTCTCAAATATCCTCTAGAGAAGCGACCCTTGACCAAGTGATCACACGCATCTGTCCAAAGAGAAAAATCCGAGGAGACGTAGAGAGAATCCAAGAGATATTCGGTCAAACGGTCAAAAACAAAAGAAAAATAAATGTCAAATATCGCATGCACGCACGACACGGTCATATGTGCCCGTGTGAGATAGAAGATAAGCCCCAAAGAGTACACAAACTCAAATAATTAAACTTATGTACTCTTTCCAAAGAAGTACGCAAGTAAAATCAAAAATCTCAACTAAAAGTAGATGAAATTTTTTTTCATCTTCTAACGTGGAACAAATCAACACAAAAATTTAAATGTTAAAATTTTAAAACATAAAATCTAGTATATTGTACAATTTCTCATTGTCATAAGTCCATCAAATTAACAAAATACTCAACAATAAAAAAGCATAAGCTAGTAATCCACAAATTTCCTGTTGCGCGCAAATAATCAATATTAGTAATAATGAACCCATAATGCATCCATAGAAATGATACACATAATTGAAGATTGGAATCCATAATACAACCATCCACATGTTATACCCAAATTAATGTTGCACAATCAAGAATGAGTAATGCTTTGTGCACCGCATCCGGTGCACAAAAGCTAACTCAAATTGTAACATGCCCTCTCATTGGTCCTTCAAAAGTTGAAATGACCACTTTTAATGTAAAAAGGACAGCCCGCGTCAACCCCGTGTCAGATCCGGTCGGCCCTCTGTCGGCCCGCTTTTTTGCTCGGCAGAAAAATACGAGAGTGAAATATTTTATTATAGGAATGAAACGTTTTGTTATAAGAATGAAACATTTTGTTTGACTACAGAAATGAACGAATAGAAATGAAATATTTTATTTGACTACATTTAAAATCTTCACGTACGTACAAAATGATTCACTTATGTGTAATGTGTTTTACCTCTGTGCAATATGTTTAACCTCTCAAGTGAAATATTTTGATCGACTACATTTAAAATCTTTGCGTATGTACAAAATATTTCACTTATACGCTTCGTTTATGTAGTCAAATAAAATGTTTCAATCTTATAACAAAATAGTTCATTCCTGTAACAAAATATTTCACTTCCGTCAAACAAAATGTTTCATTTTTATTCGTTCATTTATGTAGTCAAACAAAATATTTCATTCTTATAACAAAACGTTTTATTCTTGTAACAAAATATTTCACTCCCGTCAAATAAAAGGTTTCATTTTTATTCGTTCATTTATGTAGTCAAACAAAATATTTCATTCTTATAACCAAACGTTTCATTCCTGTAACAAAATATTTCACTCCAACAAAATGTTTCATTTCTATTCTTTTATTTCTGTAGTCAAAAAAAATGTTTCATTGTTATAATAAAACGTTTCATTCCTATAACAAAATATTTCAGTCTTACAAAATATTTCACTCCCGCATTTTTCCACCGAGTAAAAAAGTGGGCCGACAGAGGGCCGATCGGATCTGACACGGGGCTGACGCGAGCTGTCCTTTTTACATTAAAAGTGGTCATTTCAACTTTTGGGAGTCCAATGGGAGGGCATGTTACAATTTGAGTTGATTTTTGTGCACCGAATGCGGTGCACAAAACATTACTCGTCAAGAATACACGAAAAGAAATAGATAGAAGGAAAGGATTATCAATAACGAGAAATAATCCCCGTACAATTACACCCGCAAGAATCAATGGTAGCGAAATTAACTTACAAGCTCTTTGCATTGGATGGAAAATAGTTTTGATTTTGTATATTTCAGTGTGGTTACCTCAACAATACTGTATTACGACATTTATTACATAGACTTTGAATAATTTTTTTTACCATTTTCATATCTAAATCTTATATTCTCATTGTGGAAATCTCACTGTAAAAATTCTTTGCATCCATTATAATATCTGATATCTAATCTATTCATTATATCCATCCAACTCTGATCCAATCTAACCATTAGAAGATGTTCAAATAATTATGTCCATACATTTCAAAAACAAAATTAGTCATTACATCATGTTGCAAACATAACATAAGAGTTATGACAATACACACTAGATAGACTATGTAAGATACCCAACTGTATGCAAAAGGAACACAAAATACACATCAAAATATTAAAATATGCTCTTCTATTAGAAAAGGTTGAAAATTTGTCTTGAAAAATGCATATGGTAATTAGCATAGGAGAGCAATACACGTTGCTTCCAAAAAGTGCAAATATCTTTTCTAGAAGCTTTACAAAACACAAATTTTTAATAGATAAACGAAAACATGTAGGACAAGCAGGAAAATGATAACTAGGACTTGGTATGTGTCGGAGTGGATTGGAGGGGAGGGGAGAGAGTGAGAGAGGGTGAACTAACCATAAGGTTTGGGGAGGGGACGAAGTGAGTGGGAGGGGGTCGGGGAGTATGGGGAGATAGTGAGAGAGAGGGGTGTTTGGGGAGAGTGAGAGACAGGGGAGACAGTGACCATGATTGTTGGCATGTTGGCAGCGGGGAACACCTGCGATGGGGGGCGCCAAGGTTGGGCAGGGTCATCTGCAACACACACACACACACGGAGAGAGAGAGGGGGGGGGCGCGCCAAGGTTGGGCAGGGTCGTCTGCAACACACACACACACACACACACACACACACACACACACACACAGAGTGTAACGACCCGAGAATCCGATTACCGGGAAGGCCCGATAACCCGAGACTCGCACCGCCGCCCACGAGCCGGGAGGGCTCGGAAGGGCTAAAAGGAGTGTGGAGGCACAAAGAAATAGGAAATAAAGTAGGACAACTCAACAAATAACAGAAATAAATAAACAACTACAACAGAGTCCAGTCCAACAGAAAGTATAGTCCAAAGCAGTAAAACGTACCACATGCCAAGTGAACACTCGGCCCGGCAAGCTGACAACTAAGAACCTCGGCTCCGCACCCCCGAACCTCGAGGAAGGACCGTCACACCTGAAAAGCAGGGAATGAGTCTCCAAAACAGAGACTCAGCAGGGATCCCGCAGAACCCCAACCGGAAACAACGGCGGTAGCGGAAAGGAGGTTCTTAGTTGCCAGCTTGCCGGGCCGAGTGTTCACTTGGCATGTGGTACGTTTTACTGGTTTGGACTGTACTTTCTGTTGGACTGGACTCTGTTGTAGTTGTTTATTTATTTCTGTTATTTGTTGAGTTGTCCTGCTTTATTTCCTATTTCTGTGTGCCTCCACACTCCTTTTAGCCCTTCCGAGCCCTCTCGGCTCGTGGGCGGCGGTGCGAGTCTCGGGTTATCGGGCCTTCCCGGTAATCGGATTCTCGGGTCGTTACAGCTGGTATCAGAGCGGTGGTTGTGGTCGTACATAGGAATTCGAGATATTGCAGTGATCAGAGTCCGTAAGGTCCAGTACAGTCGGCAGCTGGCTTAGGGTTTTGTGTTCGCTCTCCGCCTTGTTTCTCGCTTGAGAGCTTGAGTGCGCTGTGCGGCGCTGTGAAGGTGGTTGCTGTCCGCGGCTTTCGTGCCAGCGTAGGGTCTAAGGATCGAGGTCGAGAGCCTTCTCCCTCGTCGGTGGTGGCCCTGGTTGTGCTGCGTTGGGCAGAGGTTGCTGGCATGCGTGAGTTCGCGGTGCTGCGTTCGAGGAACCTGTAGCGTGGTCAAGTGGCTGGTGCGGACTGTTCTTGGTTAAGTGACCGTGAGCATGCTATGAGGGAGCTGCTGTCGGTTTTTGATCACTCCAGCTTGAGGTTTGTCCAGCTCCTGAGGTGTTCTGATCGAGAAGTGTGCTCGGGTGAGCGGAGGATCTTCTCGGTGAGCTGCTGTTTCGTCGAGCCTGATGTTCTTGTCGCGCTCTGTGGCATCAGAAATGACGTGTCGGCCCTGATTGTTCTGCTGATTTCGAGGCAGGATTTGGCAGAGATGTCCCGTTAAGTCTTTGCTCCTGCGCTTATGTCAGTGGATGGGTTGTGTTCACCCTGGCGTTGGCTTGGGATGTGAAGGCTCCGCGGTGAGTTCGGGACTCGAGAATGAGCGTCGGCGGTTGTCGTTGTGGCTCGTGTTGCGGCTCTTGGCATGCCGTGTTGCAGTTCGAGGAATTGCAGCGGTGGTGCATCGAGAGATGCTGTGCTTGTGGTCCGACGTGACACTCGTTGGGTGTGTTGGAGGCGCTGACCTGATGGAAGCGATGGTTTTCCTTGGTGCTGGATGGTGTTGTTTCCAGCGTGCGTGAGGTTCGAGGTCAGGTCAAGCGTGGAGTTCTTCCGTTGGTCGGAAGTGCGCTGGTTTCTCCTTTGGTTGGAGAGATTGCGTTCGGCTAAGGATCGTCGTCTTGCATTGTGTATTCGGATTGGTTGGCCTTGTGTGCCATGAAGTCCGTGCGAGACGTGCTCCTTGTCTTGGCCGGGTGGTTGTCTGTGAGAAGCCGTGCCCATTCCCTTGTTGTGTGAGGGTGTGCTGGCGCTTTTCCGGAAGGACGAGTGCTGGTTGGGCGGTGTTCGCTTTCTCGGCTTTGCGCGTGGATCAGAGTGCGCAGCGGAAGCGTGGTGGGCTTGTGACCCACTGGTTCAGGATCGTAGAGTTGGTTGCTACGGGCAGATTCCTAAGTTGCGTTGAGCACCGGAGGATTGGTTCCTTGGTGTGAAACGTGCTGTTGCCGTGCCGTTGTTCGAGGTTTCGTGGTTCTTGGCACTGGCAAGTTGGAGTGTTGGGAAAAGTGCTGGCTAGTGCTGTAAGACCCCGAATTATTTTATTAGATTTAATATATTTATTTAGCTCTTGTTAATTAAGAATTTGCATTTTTATGGATTTAATAATTGAATTTCGGATTTATTAATATTTAATTCCTTAGAAATAGAATAGTGATATTTTCGACCACCTTATAAAAATCCAGAAAAATAGTAAACAGGTTAAGGTCAATGTAGATTGCAATTTTGTCTTCTGGCTTTAGGTCATTAAAAATCTGTGGTGAGATCTATTTAGAGATTAAGCCCTTAATTACACACTTTTTGACCCAAACCTAACCTTGGATTAAAACACGAAATTAGGGCTTGATACTCGACCAAATGAGCTCAAACCAGAGCCAAATGAACGGTGAGGATCGAAGGAACAAAAGCCCCCAATAAATTTAGCGAAACCCTAACCCTAGGCGGCGCTCTCGGCCGAGTTTGCTCAAGTCAACAATCACGGCGCCGTTTCTAACACGTCTCTTCCACGGCCGAATACTCCCAGCACAGAACTCTCCAGAAGGCCTATGAGCTATACATAGAAAGCTCTACGAGTCCTCTTTCTTTTGGTTGCTGTGGTGTCGGCAGAGGATCCAGATCTGGGGAGAATTCCGGCGATCTTTGTAGGTGTGTCGGCAGGCCGTCGACTTCCATCTTCCTCCCTTGTTTCTTCAATTAAGGTAGGCATTCTTAACCAAAACTCGATCATGAGTATAGGAAATTGATCCTCTCGACGAGATCTATCCATTGGGACTGAAAGTCCCAATTTTTATCAGGTGTGTAGAGAGCAGTCGAGGCTTTTCTGAAGGGTATTCTAGTTCGTTCTTTATATCTAGCACGTTTTTCAATCTCCGATTGAGGTAGGTGTAACAGACCAAACTTAAATTAACTTATATGATATGATAAGCATGATATTAGCTTTCATTTCACGTAGAAAGCCCTAAGCTTCATGAAGCATGTGTAGAGAATTTCTGTTTATAGTAACAGCATGTTTTAGACCTAGTTTGATGTGTTCATCCGAAGTGATTTATGATTTCGAAGTATTGATCTTGATCCACATGAACCATATCTTATATGGTTGGATTCACCATCGAAGTAGCTTTCATTTGAGCCAAGAAGCCCCAAATTCCATTATGTATGTAGAGAGAATTTAACGTTTTAGTCACAACATGTCAGAATTAGGGTTTCTTGTGTTCTTGCCTTAATAGATCTCGATTCCAGTAATTGATCATGAAATTGACCTTGCAGATAGGTAGAGTTTTGTATTAGCTTTCCATTGATACCAAAATACCCTTATTTGGAGTCCAATTGCATTAGTTATGATCATTTTAGTGTAACCCTATCCAAACCCTAGTTCCCGGCGTTCACCGGACGCGGCAGGGATGACCGGAGACGACCCAGAGATGGGCGGTCTTACGATAGACCGTCCAACCCCAGCCCACCTTTTGACCAATTTTGACCCTAGCATGCCCCTAGTTGAACGGTTTTTCAGGAACCACTCATCTCAGGATGAACGGTTCGTCAGGAACCACATATCTGGATGAAAGGTCCAGACTGGACCACATATACATAAACGGCCCTGCTCTGGCCACACAACCCAGGGATGGGCGGCCCTCCCAGGACCGCCCAACACCTTGGGCGGCCCAGACAGAGCCGCCCAACTCCCTGAGGCCTGTTTGAAGCCCGTTCGCCCCCTGTTCAGCCCAGTAGATGTACGGCCCTTTAGCAACCGTTTATCTACCCAGTAATTGACTTAGTAATTATTATGATGCATCCATTTTAGTGTCATAATGACAATTTATAATTAGAAACCCATGGACGGCCCCTGAGGAACCGTCCATCTCCCTGTGTCACAGAGTGACCCCTGTTCGGCCCCGGAATGCCCAGTAAGTTGTACGGTCCATATAGAACCGTTTATCCCCACAGAGAGTGACTTAATTTATGTTCTAATGCATTCATTTGCATGTCATTAAGGGTAATTAGTGAAATAGAAACCCATTTAATAACGGTTTAAATATGCAACTAAATTTCTGATTATTGCTTGTCATTCGTGCCTATGCGACTTACGCGAACTCGTTATCATCTTAAATTATTTTCTTGGCATCTTGGATTAATATATAACCTAATCCCTGTTAAATTAGCTTGGCATTAGGATTAATATGACTGTTAACTTGCTGTTTACTGCTGTACTACAGTAGAACATCATGTTTAACTTTCCCACTTCACGCGAAGCCGATTGGCCGATTAGCGTGCTAGTTTCGGTTCTACCCCCGGAAACTCTATCCGGCGGTCTTACCGTCATCTCAGAACATCATTATAATCACGATTAGAATCTATTTAACACCAGCATACCCTGTTTTTTGAGCTTAAACCACTGGTTTAAGTCTTGGATCAAATCGGACGACGAGAGGCATGCGCGGTTATCATGTGACCGCATAACCTCTTAGGCGGCCCGATCGTGACCGTATATCTTTATACGGCCCAGTATGGACCGTATATCTCGTTCTTGGGCCTTAATGTCTTCTGGACATGAGCGGCCCATATTGCACCGTTCTTACCTTAGGGCGGCCTACTGTCAGCCGTTCTTTTCTTGACTTCACGGGCTGAGTTTCAGTCCAGTTCCTGTACGTACGGTTCTGTATGAACCGTATATATCCATGGAGCGGCTCTGTTACGACCGCACATCTCTTGGACATGAGTTTCACCGTGTTTGTACTCTTGAATCCAAGGACAAGGTTAGTCCTTTAAATCTGAACTTATGACAGAAATTCCTCTGATTAATTGGCCATTAAAATTGATTGAATGTCTGGACGGATGGGACGTTGGGCCCAGTAAATCAATGCCATCGCATCATAAGGGCCCGGTCTGGTCCTGGGGAGAGCGCCCGAAAGTTAGTGAGCCCATGGGATGTTAATGACAAGGTGGGGCATTGCACCGAAGTACTTGTCTGAGTGTTGGCGTCTATGACAAAAGTATCTTGTTACTTGTTACTTGATCATGATTGGATTGATATTACTGCTTGTTGGCCAATTCCTTATTACTATATCATTGTTATATCTCTTGTTATATCTCCTGTTGTAAATTCTTGTATTTGTTATCCTTGGTAATCATTATCAATTGTATATTTCTTGACCTTGCAAGATCTCGTTATTACCGTTGTTTATTGCATTATCGTTTGTAGCATGATATTTTGAAAATATAATTAAACTGTTAATCACTTATACATGTCTGTTATTTCCTACTGAGCGTCAGCTCACACCCCGTTGTTTCCCCCCTTTCCAGGCTTCTCAGGTGACGCGCTTACCGACGGGGAAGGGCAGGAGTGATGTCTTGAGTGTATCAGTTCTAATGTGTTAGCGGTGTGCTTATTGTTAGTTGTGTTTGGAGATCATTTAGTTTCAGTTTGTTGTTGAGTCTTAGTGGTTGTTATTCCATGTTGTATTAAGTTGCCTTTGATATTACTGTATCAGTTTGGTTGTTAATGATCATTTAGTATTTCCTTTCCATAACACTTGTGTATTTAGATTAGTTCTCTCTCTTTCCTGCTTGCCTCTGACTGTACGTCCCGATATTTCCGCCTTGTTCGGGGCGTGACAGTTTAGTTGGTATCAGAGCCAGGTTTCACATTCCTAGGTTTTCTTAAGTTCTTAAGTTCTAGGTTTCCTAAGTTCTTGCATGGCATCCCAATAACCCGGTATATCAAAAGATGTTGTCCGAACGTTAGGCTACGCCTATCGGAAGGTCGCATACTTGCGCGAGTGGTCTTCGGACCGGTTATCTCCGCCAGGTACCGAGTTTTGGTCGTGTCTAGGTGCATTAGACCCCTAATATTGTTAAAGACTAGGACCTGACCTGGTGAGAATGGGTAGAAACTTGGGTTAAGTTCGTGTAATTATCTATCTTGATTAAACCTAAGTAATCTATTTCTCGTGTAGATGGCAGCTGATCGCGCCGAATGGAGGAACCTGCAGCGCACGGTTCAAGGCCTTACCCAGGCCCTTCAGCAAGTGGCTCAGGCAGGAGCGGCACCACATGGCACCGGTGATCTATACCGGAACTTTCGCGGGATGAATCCGCCTAGATTCGCGGGTTCGACCGACCCCGACCAAGCCGAGCACTGGCTAGATGAGATGGGGAGAATATTTGAAGTTATGCAATGCACCAACCAGGAGCGTGTCCTTCTCTCGACATTTCAATTGGAGCGTGATGCACGTACTTGGTGGGATTCTATCAAGGCGACTCTCGGTGATCATCATGTTACGTGGGAAGAGTTCGAGGAATTTTTCAACGGCAAGTATTTTTCTGACCGAGTGCAAGAGAAGAAAGCGGCAGAGTTCGCGGCTTTGAAGCAACGAGGTTTGTCCGTGGCGGAGTATGAGGCTCAATTTGCACGGCTTTCTCGATATGCTATACACCTTATTTCCACCGAGAAAATGAAGGCGAAGCGTTTTCTCAACGGACTGAAGCTGCATTATATCAACCAACTGGCACCAATGGAGATTTCCACTTATTCCGAGATGGTGAGAAAGGCTCAAGTTTTGGAAGATACCCTTGAAATGACGGAGAGAATCCGTGGAAGCGGTGCGAAGAAGGAGCAACCTACGGGTTCCCGGATTATCAAACCCGGGTATATCAAGAAGAGGCCTGTTAGTGGACCTAGTTCGTGGAGCGGGTCCAGATCATGGAAAGGCAAGATGCCGAAGTATGAAGATAAGAAGCCTGGCCCTATTGTTCCGTTTAAGGGCGTATGCAGGTATTGTGATCGTCCAGGTCACAAGGTTGAGGAATGCTGGCGCAAGCTGGGCGCCTGTTTGCGATGTGGAAGCAAAGAGCACCGTATCCCCAACTGTCCTTTGATAGCGGAGCAAGCAACACCGGCAAAACCGCAAGTCTTCAAGAAGCCGCAAGGGAAGCTCCAAGCTTTGTATGCAGAAGAAACGGAAACAGCCGAAGATGGTGGACTCGTCGAAGGTACTCTTATTATACTCGACAAGCCAGCATTTGTTCTTTTTGATACTGGTGCAACACATTCATTTATTTCTCGGAGTTTTGCTAAGTCATTAGCTATGGAACCGGTTATGATGGATACTCCGTTAGAGATTTCAACCCCTATTGGCACTAGAACAGCAATCCAGCATTTCTATCCTTCTAGTAAGGTTTTAATTGGTGAGCAGAACTTTCCAGCTGATTTAATTTGCATGGATATGAAGGATTATGATGTAATCCTAGGAGCAGATTGGTTGGCTCGACATGAGGTTGACGTTCACTGCAGTTCTAGCTCTGTGTCTTTTACTAGACACCCTGGACTTTCTTTTGTGGGAGTTAAGCACCATAACTCCGTACCGCTTATTTCGGCTCTTCGAGCTGAAAAGCTGATGAGGCGAGGATGTGAGGCTTTTCTAGCCTTTATCTGTGCAACCCCTGAGCAGCAGATTGAGATCAAGGACATTCCTATTGTCCGAGATTTTTCTGATGTCTTTCCAGAGGAATTACCAGGACTTCCTCCTGAGCGGGAAGTTATCTTCTCTATTGACCTCTTTCCGGGCACATCTCCTATTTCCAAGGCTCCTTACCGTATGTCTCCTGTGGAACTGAGGGAGTTGAAGCAACAGTTGATGGAGTTACTCGAGAAGGGCTTTATTCGTCCTAGTACGTCTCCGTGGGGAGCCCCTGTATTGTTTGTTCGGAAGAAAGATGGCTCGATGAGATTATGCATCGATTATCGGCAGTTAAACCAGTTGACTGTCAAGAACAAATATCCACTACCGAGGATTGATGAGTTATTTGACCAGATAGCGGGAGCTCAATATTTCTCTAAGATCGATCTTCGATCTGGATATCACCAGTTGCGGATTAAGGAGGAGGATATCTTTAAATCAGCTTTTCGCAGCAGGTATGGTCATTTCGAATTTGTCGTTATGCCTTTTGGTCTAACGAATGCTCCGGCAGCTTTCATGCAATTGATGAACAATGTATTTCGGCCCTATCTTGACCAATGGGTCGTGGTATTTATTGATGACATCTTGATCTATTCCAAGAGTGAAGTGGAGCATGCTGAACATCTGATGATGGCATTGCAGTTATTGAGAGATCATCAACTTTATGCCAAGTTTAGTAAGTGTGAATTCTGGTTGCAAGAAGTGTCCTTTCTCGGACATATTATCACCAATGAAGGTATTTCTGTGGATCCTTCGAAGGTTGAGGCAGTGAAGAATTGGGAGCAGCCTACCAGTGTGACGGAAGTTAGAAGTTTTCTTGGCCTGGCAGGTTATTATCGAAGGTTTATCCAGGATTTCTCTAAGATTGCGGTACCTATGACAAGGTTAACCCGCAAGGAGAACAAGTTTGATTGGTCAGACGATTGCCAGCGAAGCTTTCAGACTCTAAAGGATTGTTTGACTACTGCACCTATATTGGCTTTACCTTCTGGTGAAGGAGGATTTGTCGTTTATACTGATGCTTCAGGAATTGGCTTAGGCTGTGTACTTATGCAGCATGGGAAGGTGATTGCCTACTCTTCTAGGCAGTTGAAGAAGCACGAGGAGAATTATCCTGTTCATGATTTGGAACTTGCAGCAGTCGTCTTTGCTTTGAAGATTTGGAGGCACTACCTGTATGGAGAATCTTTCACGGTATTTTCAGACCACAAGAGCTTGAAGTATTTATTCTCTCAGAAGGAACTCAATATGCGGCAGCGCAGATGGTTGGAGTATTTGAAGGACTTCGACTTTTCTATTGAATATCACCCCGGCAAAGGCAATGTTGTGGCAGACGCATTAAGCCGGAGGCCAGTAGCTAGATTGTCAAGTCTCATGTTGCAAGAATGGAAGTTACTGGAACAGTTATCTAGTCTGGATCTTAATATTGACAATGATCGGGTTTTGATTGCTCAGATTCAACTTAAACCTGAATTATTGATGGAGATCAAGTCCTTGCAAGATAATGATCCCGAGCTGGTACAGATCAAGGGAAGCTTGAGCAGCAGACCTGATTTCGGGTTGGCTGATGATGGTAGATTATTATTTAAAGGCAGAACTTGTGTACCTGATGAAGCTACAGTAAAGAACAAGATTCTTGAGGAAGCTCATAGATCCAGATACACCATTCATCCCGGAGGCACTAAGATGTACAGAGATTTGAAGCGATCCTTTTGGTGGATGAATATGAAGAGGGAAATCGCTGACTTCGTAAGTAAATGCTTAGTTTGCCAACAAGTTAAAGCTGAGCACTTCAGACCGGCAGGGAAATTGAAACCACTCGACATACCCCAATGGAAGTGGGAGAGTATTGGCATGGATTTCATCATGGGTATGCCTAGAACTCAGGGTGGATTTGATGCAATTTGGGTGATTGTTGACCGACTGACAAAGTCAGCCCATTTCTTGTACATTAAATCTAAATGGACAGTTGATGTTCTAGCAGCTTTGTATTTGAAGGAAGTGGTGAGGTTGCATGGTATTCCAGTGAATATAGTATCTGATCGAGACCCTAGATTCACTTCTCATTTCTGGAAGGGACTGCAAGAGTCTTTGGGTACTCGTCTGAATTTCAGCACGGCATTTCATCCGCAGACAGATGGACAGACAGAGAGAACCAATCAGATAGTGGAAGATATGCTGCGAGCATGTATGATTGACTTTGGTGGTACTTGGAATGAGCATTTGGCCCTAATTGAATTCGCCTACAATAACAGCTACCAGTCTAGTATCCAGATGGCTCCATTTGAAGCCTTGTATGGCAGAAGTTGTCGTTCCCCGTTGTGTTGGGACGAGGTAGGTGAGAAACAGTGGCTTGGACCGGATCTTGTCTCGGAATCTTCACAGAACATCCGCATTATCCGGGACCGGTTACAAGTGGCTCAATCAAGACAGAAGAGCTATGCCGACAACAGGAGGAGAGCATTGGAATTTCAGGTTGGCGAGCATGTATTCTTAAAGGTCTCTCCGACGAGAGGGATCCGAAGATTTGGCATTCATGGCAAGCTGAGTCCGAGATACATTGGTCCATTCGAGATTCTAGATAGAGTGGGAGAGGTGGCATACAGGCTGGCCTTACCGCCTCAATTGTCTGGCGTGCACAACGTCTTCCATATTTCTATGTTACGGAAGTATGTGTACGACCCCACTCATGTTATACAGCATGTGGATTTCGAGCTGAAGGAGGATCTGACCTACGAGGAAAGACCGATAAAGGTTCTGGACCGGAAGCAACAGCAACTCCGGAATCGTTCAATACCGATGGTCAAGATTCAGTGGAGTCGGCGTGGGACCGAAGAAGCTACGTGGGAGTCTGAAGAGACTATGCGGAAGCGGTATCCCGACTTATTCTAGGTGAGCGATCTCTATCCCTACTCGCAGTGTTAGTGCAGTGAATTTGGAGGACCAAATTCCTTTAAGTAGGGGAGGGTGTAAGACCCCGAATTATTTTATTAGATTTAATATATTTATTTAGCTCTTGTTAATTAAGAATTTGCATTTTTATGGATTTAATAATTGAATTTCAGATTTATTAATATTTAATTCCTTAGAAATAGAATAGTGATATTTTCGACCACCTTATAAAAATCCAGAAAAATAGTAAACAGGTTAAGGTCAATGTAGATTGCAATTTTGTCTTCTGGCTTTAGGTCATTAAAAATCTGTGGTGAGATCTATTTAGAGATTAAGCCCTTAATTACACATTTTTTGACCCAAACCTAACCTTGGATTAAAACACGAAATTAGGGCTTGATACTCGACCAAATGAGCTCAAACCAGAGCCAAATGAACGGTGAGGATCTGAGGATCAAAAGCCCCCAATAAATTTAGCGAAACCCTAACCCTAGGCGGCGCTCTCGGCCGAGTTTGCTCAAGTCAACAATCACGGCGCCGTTTCTAACACGTCTCTTCCACGGCCGAATACTCCCAGCACAGAACTCTCCAGAAGGCCTATGAGCTATACATAGAAAGCTCTACGAGTCCTCTTTCTTTTGGTTGCTGTGGTGTCGGCAGAGGATCCAGATCTGGGGAGAATTCCGGCGATCTTTGTAGGTGTGTCGGCAGGCCGTCGACTTCCATCTTCCTCCCTTGTTTCTTCAATTAAGGTAGGCATTCTTAACCAAAACTCGATCATGAGTATAGGAAATTGATCCTCTCGACGAGATCTATCCATTGGGACTGAAAGCCCCAATTTTTATCAGGTGTGTAGAGAGCAGTCGAGGCTTTTCTGAAGGGTATTCTAGTTCGTTCTTCATATCTAGCACGTTTTTCAATCTCCGATTGAGGTAGGTGTAACAGACCAAACTTAAATTAACTTATATGATATGATAAGCATGATGTTAGCTTTCATTTAACGTAGAAAGCCCTATGTTTCATGAAGCATGTGTAGAGAATTTCTGTTTATAGTAACAGCATGTTTTAGACCTAGTTTGATGTGTTCATCCGAAGTGATTTATGATTTCGAAGTATTGATCTTGATCCACATGAACCATATCTTATATGGTTGGATTCACCATCGAAGTAGCTTTCATTTGAGCCAAGAAGCCCCAAATTCCATTCTGTATGTAGAGAGAATTTAACGTTTTAGTCACAGCATGTCAGAATTAGGGTTTCTTGTGTTCTTGCCTTAATAGATCTCGATTCCAGTAATTGATCATGAGATTGACCTTGCAGATAGGTAGAGTTTTGTATTAGCTTTCCATTGATACCAAAATCCCCTTATTTGGAGTCCAATTGCATTAGTTATGATCATTTTAGTGTAACCCTATCCAAACCCTAGTTCCCGGCGTTCACCGGACGCGGCAGGGATGACCGGACCGTCCAACTCCAGCCCACCTTTTGACCAATTTTGACCCTAGCATGTCCCTAGTTGTACGGTTTTTAAGGAACCACTCATCTCAGGATGAACGGTTCGTCAGGAACCACATATCTGGATGAAAGGTCCAGACTGGACCACATATACATAAACGGCCCTGCTCTGGCCGCACAACCCAGGGATGGGCGGCCCTCCCAGGACCGCCCAACCCCTTGGGCGGCCCAGACAGAGCCGCCCAACACCTTGGGCGGCCCAGACAGAGCCGCCCAACCCTTGGGCGGCCCAGGGAGAGCCGCCCAACTCCCTGAGGCCTGTTTGAAGCCCGTTCGCCCCCTGTTCAGCCCAGTAGATGTACGGCCCTTTAGCAACCGTTTATCTACCCAGTAATTGACTTAGTAATTATTATGATGCATCCATTTTAGTGTCATAATGACAATTTATAATTAGAAACCCATGGACGGCCCCTGAGGAACCGTCCATCTCCCTGTGTCACAGAGTGACCCCTGTTCGGCCCCGGAATGCCCAGTAAGTTGTACGGTCCATATAGAACCGTTTATCCCCACAGAGAGTGACTTAATTTATGTTCTAATGCATTCATTTGCATGTCATTAAGGGTAATTAGTGAAATAGAAACCCATTTAATAACTGTTTAAATATGCAACTAAATTTCTGATTATTGCTTGTCATTCGTGCCTATGCGACTTACGCGAACTCGTTATCATCTTAAATTGTTTTCTTGGCATCTTGGATTAATATATAACCTAATCCCTGTTAAATTAGCTTGGCATTAGGATTAATATGACTGTTAACTTGCTGTTTACTGCTGTACTACAGTAGAACATCATGTTTAACTTTCCCACTTCACGCGAAGCCGATTGGCCGATTAGCGTGCTAGTTTCGGTTCTACCCCCGGAAACTCTATCCGGCGGTCTTACCGTCATCTCAGAACATCATTATAATCATGATTAGAATCTGTTTAACACCAGCATACCCTGTTTTTTGAGCTTAAACCACTGGTTTAAGTCTTGGATCAAATCGGACGACGAGAGGCATGCGCGGTTATCATGTGACCGCATAACCTCTTAGGCGGCCCGATCGTGACCGTATATCTTTATACGGCCCAGTATGGACCGTATATCTCGTTCTTGGGCCTTAATGTCTTCTGGACATGAGCGGCCCATATTGCACCGTTCTTACCTTAGGGCGGCCTACTGTCAGCCGTTCTTTTCTTGACTTCACGGGCTGAGTTTCAGTCCAGTTCCTGTACGTACGGTTCTGTATGAACCGTATATATCCATGGAGCGGCTCTGTTACGACCGCACATCTCTTGGAGATGAGTTTCACCGTGTTTGTACTCTTGAATCCAAGGACAAGGTTAGTCCTTTAAATCTGAACTTATGACAGAAATTCCTCTGATTAATTGGCCATTAAAATTGATTGAATGTCTGGACGGATGGGACGTTGGGCCCAGTAAATCAATGCCATCGCATCATAAGGGCCCGGTCTGGTCCTGGGGAGAGCGCCCGAAAGTTAGTGAGCCCATGGGATGTTAATGACAAGGTGGGGCATTGCACCGAAGTACTTGCCTGAGTGTTGGCGTCTATGACAAAAGTATCTTGTTACTTGTTACTTGATCATACTTGGTTATGTTAATTACTTGCTTGTTGGCCAATTCCTTATTACTATATCATTGTTATATCTCTTGTTATATCTCCTGTTGTAAATTCTTGTATTTGTTATCCTTGATAATCATTATCAATTGTATATTTCTTGACCTTGCAAGATCTCGTTATTACCGTTGTTTATTGCATTATCGTTTGTAGCATGATATTTTGAAAATATAATTAAACTGTTAATCACTTATACATGTCTGTTATTTCCTACTGAGCGTCAGCTCACACCCCGTTGTTTCCCCCCTTTCCAGGCTTCTCAGGTGACGCGCTTACCGACGGGGAAGGGCAGGAGTGATGTCTTGAGTGTATCAGTTCTAGTGTGTTAGCGGTGTGCTTATTGTTAGTTGTGTTTGGAGATCATTTAGTTTCAGTTTGTTGTTGAGTCTTAGTGGTTGTTATTCCATGTTGTATTAAGTTGCCTTTGAGATTACTGTATCAGTTTGGTTGTTAATGATCATTTAGTATTTCCTTTCCATAGCACTTGTGTATTTAGATTAGTTCTCTCTCTTTCCTGCTTGCCTCTGACTGTACGTCCCGATATTTCCGCCTTGTTCGGGGCGTGACAAGTGCGCCGCATGAGTACCCTGTTCCTGTGATGGAAGCCGTGTCAGGCGTCGGTGTTGGACCTGGATGAGGTTGTTGAGGATGTCGCCTGACGATGGTCGAGGACGTGTTGGTCAGAGTCGGTGGCTTGGTGCCCGACTTGTGTTCCCAGTCATGTCCTCGGATGAGATCGTGCTTTGAGGATGTGGTCTCTGGCAGACGATGGGTCCCGGTTGGCGGCTGTGAGTGGCTGGTGAGCCTAACCGTGTGATCGACCACAGCAGTGTCTGTTGGTTCTACGGTCTTGTCGGATTGTGACGGTGAGATGTATAATCGATCGGGGACCCAGAGTGCTTTGGTCGTGGTGTCGGCGACTAGGTCGCCGTGAGCACTGTTCAGGTGGTGTCCCGTGGCTCTGTGGTAAGGGCGGAATCGGGATTGGCAGGTGTCCACTTGGATTGATCGAAGGATTTGATGAGACCAGATGGATGAGTGACGCCTGTGGGCGGAGGCCTTTTGTGAGATTGGCGTCGGATTGGTGGTCCTTGATAGGACATTGGTGTCGCAAGGTTATCCCTGGTTTGGTGACTAGCATGGGGTGGTTCCCTATAAGTCTGAGTCCCGTGAGGTGATGACCGAGGACGCCAGGTTCTATCATTTGGTTTCATCATACTCCCCGAGAGGGTCGAGTTGGCGAGCAGTTGGTGACCAGTGGATGGTCTTTTCAGAGACAGAAGATGCTGGTCGTTGAGGCTCAAGCGTGGCGAGAGCCGCGTGCCAGCGAGACCTTTGGTGGTTGTTTCTGTGATGTGCCTTTCCGGATGGGATCTGAGCTTTGTCGAAGGTTGTCTTCTGACAAGAGTTGGCACAGTGTTATGACCGGCTTTCGGCTTGCCATGTGTGGGGTGTTTCTTGGTGTTGAGCCGATGTGCTGGTTGCGGTCCGTTGAGATGGCTGCTTGAGCTGGTGGAGGCTCTGTTTTGGTTGCTCCCTTGAGGAGGGTGTGCGACCTGTCAGCTGGTTGCGAAGCTTATGTGTGTTTTGTCTGCTGACCATTGGGTGGATCAGTAGATGTTGCTCGTGTCGAGGGTTGTGATTCCTCGGTGAGCGAGATCGTGGCTTCGGCGCCATGGTGGATTCTCGCGTTGTCTGAGGTGATGCCGGACTGTGTCCTTTGCTATATGCCTGCTCTGTTGGCCTGTGTGCTCGGTGCGAGGAGCGAGGTGTTGCTTGTGATTGTAAGTCTGGCGGTGTCCCTCAGGATCGGTGTTTTCGTGAGAATCGAGGTTTTCTATGCTGGGGCTCTGACAGCGTTGTCAGTTGGTTCAGTGTTCTTCCCCTGGGACTTCGTGCTTGGTCCTGAATTTCGAGGACGAAATTCCTTTAAGGGGGGAGGGCTGTGATGTCCCGGGTTTTTCGGATCCTTCTCCGTGGGTCCCGGATCCGGTTTCTCGGAGCGTCAGACTCCGTTGTGTCCGAAATTTCGTTTCGGACGTCTTTCGTGTTCGGATCGGCGCGATCCGGAGTCGTTTCGGAGGCCCGGTGGCGTTCCGCGACTTTTTCCGCGTGTGTTTTTCGATTCCCGGCGTGGGTTTCGGATTTCCCTTCGGAACCTCGTTGCGGGTGAACCGGGCCGTTCACCAGGGCGCGAGTAGTACCGTTACGATCGGTGCATTCCGATGATCGCGAGGGTGTGATTTTTTATTTTTCTGAATTTTTCCGAAATTCCGGGTTTTCCTATATATAAGCCTTTTTTCTCTCCCCCTCTCATTTCTCTTTTCTCCCCCTCTCTCTTCTCACGCTCTCTCCTCTCTCCCTCTCTCTCCGGCGGCCGACGGGACGGAGTACGGGCGAGGTGGGGACGGCGCGGGCGAGGCACGGGCGAGGATGGATGAGGATCGAGGCGGTGGAGGTGCGTGGAAGCTCGGCCGTGAGTTCGTGGAACGGCGAGGCTTCAACGGCGTTTTCTTCGTGGATCGGCGTCCACGGTGCGCGTAATCTTCGGTGGAGGTAGGGTGATGGACCCTCAGCCCGTGTACTTCCTTTCCTGCGAGTTTCGTAGGCCGTGGTGAGCCGAGCGGGCTAAACGGGGCGTTTTGGGCAAAATGCATGATTTTGGGGTGTGAGCCGGATCTCCCGTTCTATGGTATTTTTGGGCGATCCAGGGGTTTAGATGCATGCCTAGGGGCTTGGGGAAGGTTTCCCCTTTTGTTTCCCCTTCACCTGGGGGTGAACGGGGCGTGGCATGGCTTTTCCCGCGGTTTCTACCGTTTTTCACCGCGGACTGAGAACGCGCTATACTTCAGTAGCGCGTTCTTGTTCGTCGCGCTGCCCCGATAGGGCTCGTTCATCGGAGAAGATGAACAGTTTGGCGGTTCCTATGGCGCTATAGGGCAACGGCGCGTTCTGGACTGTCGCGCTATGGAAACATAGCGCGACCTAGCTTGTCGCGCTATAGGCTCCTAGCGCGTTCTGCTTGAACGCGCTATGGACCTATAGCGCGTTCTTGGAGGGACCAGCCGGGCTGCCCGGGGCGGGCGGTCTGCGGCTGATCGTTCTCCCCTTAGGCCGTGTGTGCCTTGGACACCCAGTGGAGTTTCGTGACCGTATTTTGGGGTGTCTGGAGGTTCCGTTTACCTCATTTTGCGTGCCCATGCGCTTAAGGGTCCGGGTGACCTTTTAGCGTCCGTTCGCATTGTGTTGGTCTCCGGTCGACCCGGTTATGACCTAGTGGTCGACCTTCTGCCTTGTGAATATCCCGGACACCCCATGGGTTCTGTGTCGGTATTTTTGGGGTGTCGGGAGGGACCGTGTTACCTCGATTAGCGTGCCCGTAGGTGTGGTGGGTCCGGGTGACCCCACGTGTTCCAGGCTTTCGTGTTACGCTTGATCGAGTCACCGTGTGTCGGTGTGTGTGCGGTGGGGTCTCCCCCGCATATCGTGGGTTCCTTCGGAAGGCGATTCCCGTGTGGGCCATGTGCTTGGCCTTGGACTGCGAGTCCAGTTGTCCGGCCTGGGGCTGGAGGTTTCCCGCTTGTTTCAAGATGGGAAATCGTCGTGGTGGCTTGTGTGCTGCCCTGGGAATCGTGCTTCTGTGTTTTTCCGTGTGGCCCTTGTGAGTGGCCTTAGTCCCTTGCGTTCCCTTCCCGAGGGAGTGGGCTTGGCGACTCGTGTGTTGTCTCGGTACTCGTGCTACCGTGATTTTAGACCTAGAGATTGGACTAGATTGACGGCCTTGTGCTGTTGCGTACAACGGTCTTGACCCCGAGTCTTGTGACTCAAGGACCGTTGGGTGTAGTGCGTTTAGAGGACTGTCCAGAGTCCAGTGGCTTAGCGCCACTTGAGTTTTCTCGACTCTCGCGCACGGTGCGTGCGTGGCCGTGGACTGTGAGTCCCGTTTCTCCTCCGACTGTGGTTACCGTGCGACGGAGCTGGTACGTGGGGTGGTCCCCGTACGTCGTCGGATTCGGACGTTGTTTTCCGTTGAGTTGAGAGTCTACTCCTTCAGTGACCCTCCACTAGTCGTAGCCTACCAGTACGCGTGTGCTGGTCGCACCAGGGAGTGGTGTACGGGCTTACCCTGAGGGCGGTTAGACTGGTTTCCGTCGGGCACCTCGTCTTAGCCAGAGTCCGGCTGCGGGGGAAAACCAGTCAGAGGGCCAAACCTAGGACGCGTGGTCTGTGTGTGCACACGTGATTGGGGACTGTGGACACACGTCGACGGGCGTGACCCCAGCTAGTCACTTGTTGTGGTTACTTGTACGGTGTTCGCGCCTCGGGTAGGACCTACCAAGTCAGGCGGTTCACCTGCGGCGCGGTGTAAGACGTCAGGGGACGCTACCGGCTGCGCTTCTAGTGGGTGGTACTCCTGTCGAGTACGGAGTGACAGACTGTCAGTTTCTGTGTCTTTGACCTTCGGGTTTTCGGTCGTGTTGACCGGTGAGTTCGGTTGTTTCACCTTGGACAGCGTGTCCAGGTTGGCTGTCCGGGGGACAGGCCTCTGCGGCGTGGTTACCGTGTGTTTTTACTTCGGTAGGTGGTACTAGCGTGGTTTGGTACCTTCGACTTTGTGATCGAGGTGTGCCTTCCGGTACAGTAGGAGTAGCTGTAGTGCCGAGTTTTGACCGGCCACCGGTTTGCTGTTCCTGCTATAGTTGTAGCTCTCTTTTCCGCTACCGCCGTTGTTTCCGGTTGGGGTTCCGCGGGATCCCTGCTGAGTCTCTGTTTTGGAGACTCATTCCCTGCTTTTCAGGTGTGGCGGTCCTTCCTCGATGTTCGGGGGTGCGGAGCAGAGGTTCTTAGTTGTCAGCTTGCCGGGCCGAGTGTTCACTTGGCATGTGGTACGTTTTACTGCTTTGGACTGTACTTTCTGTTGGACTGGACTCTGTTGTAGTTGTTTATTTATTTCTGTTATTTGTTGAGTTGTCCTGCTTTATTTCCTATTTCTTTGTGCCTCCACACTCCTTTTAGCCCTTCCGAGCCCTCCCGGCTCGTGGGCGGCGGTGCGAGTTTCGGGTTATCGGGCCTTCACGGTAATCGGATTCTCGGGTCGTTACAGAGAGAGAGAGGATCTGAGGAATGGCTCGTGCGAGGCAGAGAGGGGGAAGATGATGATGGAGGGCAGAGGTCAGTGGCGTGGGGATTGGTCGGATTTGTTGGGGCGGTGTGGGGGGCAAGCTCGGCCTGCGTAGTCCTATGGTTGAGGGTGCACGGTGGGCTCTGACAATGCAAGGTGTAGTCTGGCAGTCAGGGAGGATGCTTGTAGTGTGGTTGGTCGAGGTGCAAGCGAACAACTGGGGGCGGCAGTGTGTTGCAGAGAGGGTGGCAGTGGACGCAGTGGCAACGAGCGGTTGTGCTTGAGCGGGCAATTACAGCGAGGCGGCGGCGTTGCTGACAGAGGGACCAAGGTGGCCGCACATGATTGCAGCCCTACTGTGGCGGCTTGAGGGGCCAGGGCCAGACAACAAGGCTGGGTGGGTCGCCGCTGCTTTGGCGGGCACAATCCTGTAGGGTTTGTGGCAGTGGGAGCCAGGGTGGTGAAGGAGGTGGGCGACGCAGGGGGGTGGGCGATGTGGGGGCTAAGGTTTATAGGGAGGTCCGCGACGGAAAGGGAGGGAGGAAGAAAACCCTGAAAAGTAATCCACCCTTCCAGGGAAATAGGAAAGGGGACGTCGAGGTTCCGGTTGTAGGGAGGGGAGGCGAGGTCGCAGGGGGGTTGGGTTATGCCAGGAGGGAGTGGAGAGGAGGTCGTAGTTGGCGGGGGGGAATCTTACCGTCGGCGAGCGGCGGGGTAGACACAGATATAGTTAAGTCTCACATTGTAACAATAATTATATTAAATATCATACAAATAAATTATTAATAATATTTTATTAAATAATCAATAAAATGGTATAATCTCTAACAAAATTAAAATCTTAGAGAATATAAAGTAGAGTGCGAGATATAG
This sequence comes from Amorphophallus konjac, assembly GCA_022559845.1. Classification (NCBI taxonomy): domain Eukaryota; kingdom Viridiplantae; phylum Streptophyta; class Magnoliopsida; order Alismatales; family Araceae; genus Amorphophallus; species Amorphophallus konjac. Next base: position 6,522,842 of record CM040122.1, on the reverse strand, counting down.
AAGATCACTGTATATACGGATGATTTACATTCAAAGTACGTAGTATTATAAAAAAGTAGAATATTACCTATCTATGAAGCTATACTTATATTAATATATAAATTATTTATTTATCTATTATTATTATCACATGGCATAGAATATGTCTCCATAATTTTTTTCATAATTAATATCTTTTGACACGTTTTTATTTTTTACATATTTATTATCTCATCTTTTAAACAGGCGACGGTCGTCACTATTAAGTATAGTTGTTGTCGCTATTGAGTTATTGTGACAGATGTAGTCTATACTATTGCGTGAGCATGATAGTTCCTGCCGTCGTTAAAGATTAACATGTATCAGTGGCGACACACAATCGTCGCTATTAAAAAAAATATTCGTGATGGTTGAAAAGCCATCGCTATTAATCACAGCTATTAACGGCGACGGTCAAAAAATCGTCGCAAAACATGTTTATCATCTTTTTAACAAAAAAAGTATCTCTTATGCACCATAGCTGATCATTATGCGTCGTCGCTAGTATATTTTGAAGTGAATAAAAAAATATTATCATCAGTGACACCTTTGTAAGAATCGTCGCTAGTGATAAATTATTAGCGATAATTAAATTTCAGATGTCGCTAATAATTTTTTATATAGTTATTAATTAAAAATTTAAATGTTTATCGCGACGGTTGCATTGCCATCGTCGTTAATATTTTTTAAGTTTTTAAAAGTTACACTATATACTAACGACGATTTTACGTCAACCATCACTAAAGCTAAATTTTTTTAGATTTTTACAAAAATATTAGGGTGTTCCGTAATGATTAATATCTTATCGGCAACGTTTGCGAATTATTAACGACGATTTTTTTGTTATTGTTGTCATTAAAACATCTCAGTGGCCACTGTTACAAAGGAGTCATTGATGATAAACAATAATTGCAACGAATGTTTGTGCATCATCGCCAATAATTTTTTATGTACGACGATTGACGATGATTGTTTATATATATATATCATCCTTATAATTTATTAACTACAAAAATTTTAAAATCGTCGGTAATAACTTATAACAGCGACGACTTGTGGCAGCCGTCGTCAATGAATTGCCGTCAGTGACCAGTTTTGTCGTAGCGATCAATATTCAATACTCGGTGAAATAGAGAATAACGATCATCTTTACATGCATCAGTCGACTAAAATAGCATGCCAGTCGTATATAAGTCATCCATCCCGATCATAATAGGCAAGAATACAATCATTTAAGGGACTTTTGGTACAGGGATAGCACAAGGATAATTCCACTTTAATCTTATTATGCGCTCGGTACGATGAATTTTGACGGAGATATCCGGAGATAAGGGGAATGGGAGTATCCTTAAAAATAGAGTTAGGAACGAGAATAACTCGTTCCACCGTTCGTTTTGGTGAAATGAGTTATCCCCGTGCCATTAATCTCAAAAAATTATATCTCCTCTCTCATTAGTTTCATCATATTCTCCTTCCCCATCTCTTAATTAATCATAATTATGAAGAGATTAATTATTAAATAATGATATCATTATTACTAAATATTTTTACAAACTATGAAAAATATCTTATTAAACAATATCTTCATTTGTTCCTTTTAAGATTATTAATAAAATTAATTTAATAATAGAATTTTTTTCATAAAAATTATTGTTAAATGAGAATTTATAAAAAATTTATTCTTGTAAAAATCTTTTAATAATAATTTTATTAATACTAATAAAATGTATCTATTAAAATTATTTAGGATCTTCATTAGCCGTTAAAAATAATTGTTAATCATTAATTCCTTTCACTAAGTTGAAATAATTATTAATCATTAATATCATATTTACTAAGTATTTTTTAAAAAAACATCTTTAATAATATCTTTATTTGTATTATTTTATATTATTAACAAAATTAATTTTATAATATTCTTATTAATATTACTAAAATTATTTTAAAATCTTTATTAGTCATAATCATGATTGTAAAGTCTAATTAAATAAGTCTTTTAACTAAAAAAATATTTTCTAATCTCATCCAAACAAAGAATAACATCGTGCACTTTAACCCGGTAGGAGAAGGACAATATGATGATTTTTTAACATCTATTCTCATCTGTATCCTCAATTTTTACCGAACGATGAATAAGAATATTTTCGTACTTATCCCATCGCACATCAAACATATACAAGAATAAGAATAAGAATAAATTAATCTAGAATAACTTATACTTATTCCCTTTGAAATTTATCTCCCTGTCAAATGTAATTTTAATGTATAAAGAAAATACTAAAAAATAAAAAAATTAACCATCAACTAAAATAACCGACAACACTCCAAGAATTCCAGGCTCCCGTAGAGTACGCGGAAGACGAAGAAAGCTCCTAAAATTAATTAAGCTCGGATAGCAGGGGGCAAACTCCCACAATCGTAGTCGACAACGGCGGAGGCCATCTTCGGCAAGAGGAACCTGTAGAACGCGCTCTCCCTAAAGAACTTGACTGCCAGCTGCCACCATCCCGAGCCGCCCTGCTGGATCCACCCAGACATGTAGGATCCGGCGATCAGCCTGGCGGCCCGCCACCTCCTCTCCTTCACAAACTTGGCAAGGCACCCTGCGACCCTCTCCTCGTCGACGCTCCCGTTGAGGCGAAGGCAGGCCGCAAGGTTCCGGCCTAGGACGACGGCATCTTCCAAGGCAGCGCAGCCACCTTGCCCGAGGTCGGGCGTCATGGGGTGCATGGCGTCGCCGGTGACGACGATATTCCCCTTGTGGGTCGGCCCGAAGACGACGTCCCATGGGAGCCTGAGCACCAGGGGAGCCCAGGACAGGGTGGAAGGATCGGAGTGGCGAACGACCTCGAGGAACTGTGGTGGGAACTCCTTGGCCATGGTCCCCGTCACATGCTTCATTATCAACTCCGAGTCCCACGCTATCTCTTTGTCTACAAGACAATATTGGAGATCAGAATCTCATCAGATGATCATACGTATTTATACATTCTTAGCAAGAAGGATCTATGATACATACATACATATATATATATATATATATATATATATATATATATAGAGAGAGAGAGAGAGAGAGAGAGAGAGAGAGAGAGAGAGAAGAAACTCACCTCCTGGGTTGGACCAGTTGGCGACGAACCAGTAGATCTCCTTGTCGTTCATAGGAACCAAGCCTGCCCTCTCGTTCTTGCCAAGCATCTGCTGGACTTCGCTTTTGAGGCCGTGGCCGTCCGGGTAGACTGCGAGGCCCCGGACCGCAGCACGGCCAGAGTCGACAGGGGCTGAGAGACCCAACCACTGTGCCACTGTAGAGTGCACTCCGTCGCAGCCTATCAAGACCTGCCATCGCGCACCATTTATATGTATAAGTGCATATTCATACATATGCAAGTAACGTGGACAGGTGGATCGAGAGTAAAATAAAACAGATTAGAAGATCCAGTGAGTAGTGCTCATAGCTAGGCGACGGGATGTTCGCAAAATCACTTAAACGTCATGAAATCGACTAGGAAAGAGAGACCACTAGAGCCCACCTTTGCTCTGATGACACTCCCGTCGTCAATGTGGAGGACGACGCCGGAGGTAGGGTCCTTCGCAGACTGTGTTGAAATGGAGGTGATCTTGGTGGAGAAACGGACGGTGCCTGGCGGCAGCTCTGCCGAGAGAGACTCTAACAGCACCCTCCGGTGGACAGACCTCAACCCCTTTTCGTCACTACATACAAGGTTCATAACACAGAGACGTTGCAATCACAGACACTTCATATGAAGATAAACGAGAGAGAGAGAGAGAGAGACCACACACACACACACCTGCCGTTGGGTTCCATGATAGACGTCTCCTGCGTCGCTCCAGTGTTGATGTTGGTTATTCTAACCCTGCAATATGGTAAGAGTGGTCCGGCCTCAATTAAGAGAACGATAAATATCCGTCTAAGGGAGCAGATCGATTATGAGTAATATATAGCAGGATATAGGAGGGAAGGGGGCCATACTTATGGAAAGAAGGGTAGAGCGGGGTGAGCTTGTGGGCGACGCCGAGGGCGGCGAGGGCTCTCCAGGCGTTGGGGGCGAGGGAGAGCGCGGCGCCGGTGGAGCGGAGGCCGGGGGCCCGCTCCAACACCACCACGCGCTCGGCCCCGACCCTCCTCAGCGCCACCGCCGTCGCCAGCCCCGCGATCCCCGCCCCGACGATGACGACCTCCGCTTCAGCTGTGCACCCATTATCGCCGGCCGCAGCCATGCTGCTTCAACCCTGCGCGCACGTACGTCTGTTTACGATCGAGCTTTAATTAGTTGTGGCTTGTTGTGATGGCTGCTCTGTGTTCCCCTAGCTAGACAATATATAGACTCGCTCGTCTCTTGTTATGATCCCTGCTATCGACCTGCTCCCCTCTAGAAAATATATGGACTCGCTCGTCCATGTGTGCGCCGCCGTGTGGCCATGGCCTTGACGGGCAAGAAAGAAAGAAGGTGGGGGACACCTCTTCGATCCTCTACGTGGAAGGTGCGGCAGATTTCTATTTTGGTTTCCGATGAAAAATTAAAACACAAATGGAGGAACTTTTCAATTCTATAGATTATGTATTTTCATTTTAAGATGAGCCTAATAGTTAATTAACCTTCTTCTGAAATAATTGTATTAAATCTATAGCTATATATCAAAACAAGAAGGAAAAATATAATATGGCGGAACCAACAATAAGTTCAGTAGATGCAAGCAACTGTACTTTGATATATATTAAGATATATTTAAAAATCTAAGAGTATAGTGCTGGGAAGATGAAAAATTCTATTCACGGGTGAAACTTTTCTATTAGATCTATGCAAGAAAATCAAAGAGAATCAAATGATCAAGAAGATCAAACTTGGATCGAAGCGCGTAGTCACTTTTTTTAAAGTCGTTCCTCCCCTATTTCGGTGCAGATAAGTTTCGCGACGGAACTTCTCCCAAGATACGACGACCCCAACCGATTGCAACACGAAGGTGCACTTCAACTCTTGTTGCCGGAGGCGAACACCACCGTGACAGGAGGCTATTCCAAGAAGAAGAAGACGATGAGAGAGAGGAGTTCGAGAGAGATAGCCGTCGGGTGAGAGAGAACCCTAAGTCGTGCCTCTCATGAGAAAACGACAATCTTCAAATACCCTCTTAGGAAGTGACTCTTGACTGAGTCACACCCATCCGCTCAAAGAGGGGAATCCGAAGAGACGAGAAAAGAATCCAAGAGACATTCTGTCAAACGGTCAACGAGTCACACCCATCTGCCTAAAGAGGGGAATCCGAAGGGACGCGAAAAGAATCCAAGAGACGCTCGGTCAAACGGTCAAAAATAAAGAAAAATAAAAATAATTATCGAGAATCACACGCACGGTAATTCGCGTGTGTGTGAGAAAGATGATGCGGGACAAAGAGTCCACGAGCTCAAATAAGTCAACCTCCATAATCTCCTCAAACGAGCACACAATAAAGATAAGAGTCCAAATTAAAAGAAAACAAAAACTTTTTTTATTTTTCAATACGAGATAAATCAACACAAAAATAGACTCAAATTTTTTAAAATTTAAAATAGAGATTTCAACAATTACTTCTAATCGTAAGGTGCTTGCTCTATATGTCGGTCTTTGGTCTCAAGTCGTCAAACCATGAACGGCAAGAGAACATGCACACACGGACAAATGCAGACCTCTCTCGCCGCGTGGAAAGATCGAAAGACGATTGACCTGCAGGGAGTTGTTGGCCACCATTAATTAATTTCTAGCTAGAGCCTGCATGCAGCCGTCTGCTTGCTTGCCGTGAAAGCTAGCTAGTTCCCAAGAATTGACGACCCTCCGAACAATTAGCCCATGAAGTTTCGTTTCAAATCCGTGCACCTGATCGATGAGGTTAAACTAGCTAGTCAACCCCACAGGGACGGACAGCGTTATTCTCCCCCCACCGTTGTGTTCAAACATGAGGAGTGAGGACAAAAGCCTCCGCCTTCTCAGGGGTGTGGCTGTGGAGTGGAATCCATCCAACTGTGGGTGCATGGGTCAAGCGTGGCAGCTTTCTTCTTCTTCTTCTGTTTGTTTGGTTGGGGAGGGGGGGGTCAACAGGTCAAGTGTGGCTGCTGTGTAACATCTGGAGCTAGGGGATGCGATGGTTTTTTTTGGTATTCATTAAAATCTAATTAAGCTAGTGACACATGGATAGACAGTGACAAGATCCTTCTTCACGGATACTAAAAAAAGAAAAAATCAAGATCGTCTTAATTTTATGTAAGGAGGATGAAATTATCTAGCATAATCCCTATTAGTTGAGTTTCAAAATATATAGGAGATCACACGTATGTACATCCCCATCCTAGTGGTCAAATTCATGTCCGTGTTCTCAACGAAATGTTGACCTGCTGTCATTGTCGGGGAGAGAGAAAGGACGAACGGAACTCTCAATTAGAGTTTGTTAATTTACTTCATCTTAGAATTTTGTAAAATTATATAATTATTTTATTTTATAGCATCTTCAGTTGTTTGTTTGACGGTGCGATATATAGTAGAAATAGGTTTATGATCTTGTCCCATGTGACATTAAGATTTTTTTTTTGTTTTAATTTATGATCCATTATATATGGGAACCCCAGAAGAATGAGAGGAAATTAAATCAAACCAATAAAATATCTTGTTTTATTTGACAATCATCCAGACAAGGTATGTTTAGTTTTAAAATAAAAATACACATATTTTGATCGAGGCCAGTGCTTTAACTTATAACTGAAAATTTTGATTATTTTACAACACCCTATAAGTTTGTTTTCAACTTGTACACACCCACGGGAGGGACTCATCTTGAGGCCCGGCTGCTCCGTCTGGGTCAAAGTCATTAGCTAGGTTAATGAGGCGATTAAGGTCCATCTTCCCCCTCGTCATAAGCAGCCAAAACCAGGGCCTTTTGACCATGCGCATTGAAGGCGCTACCCGCCAGGTTTCTCTAAAACCCAGGCGACGACGTGTCTCATGATCTCATCACGTACTGTTTGCTATAGGGTGGGGAAGATATTTCAGCGACAGGTTCATAACAGAAGTGGTTTGGTTGTTAACGAGAACCTAAATTTGTCGATGGTTTGGAGGGTCGAGGACGACAGGCTCTCTTGGGAGCTCGTTTGTTTACGTATAATTTCATCTCAATCAAATGATTCAAAGTTATCTCGATTTTTATGTTAGATAGATTTTTTAAAATAAAGAGAGAAAGACATAAAAAATGGAGTGTTAAATAATCTACAAAAATTCCTCTCATAGAATTGCGGGATAAATTTAAAGAGGTCCAAAATCTCTAACACTGACATTTATTCAATGTAAAGATTTTTTTAAAAAAATCTACTTGAACAATCCCAACTAAAGGGGTCCATAATAAGTTTGGATCTAGTCTACTTGACACGTAAGATTAAGATTTGTCAGGTCGACAGTACCGATTGAAGAAGTTCAACCTGTTACCGTTGAAACTCACCTTCGTATCACGGATCGAATCATCTCTCTCTCTCTCTCTCTCTCTCTCTCTCTCTCTCTCTCTCTCTCTCTCTCTCTCTCTCTCTCTCTCTCTTCCATTTTCATCCATGCATACCAAGTTTTGTGCTAATCACATATTGCTTCTTAAAATGACTGCACACTCTTAATAAAGTCATTTCTTTCAATGAAAACCTAGTTACTTAGGCTTTTTTCCCCTCTTGCCATAGAGCTTTAAAAAAATACCCCTCGTTACTTTTCAAACTTTAATAATGAACCTTTTATGGGATATAATTAAACATAATACATGAATACTCACTATCACACTATTGTTTTTCGATAGTAATATTATAAAGAGATCATACCACATCGCAACAAAATAAAGATTTGATTTGGACCACTAGTGCCAAAAAAACTCTAGTCATATCAAAAATCAATTTTTCCAAGTGATCATAATTAATTAATGGTTTCAACATGCTCCCATTAATTAATTATTCTTATGTAAGAGGAATAACATTCTTGTTGCTATTAATTGTTGGCCATGATCAGGAAATGCATCCTTAAAGTACGTACTTAATTACCCGGCTGCGGTGTCAGTCAAAGAACTCAAATTCTAACTCGTTAGACAGGACTCAAGAAACAATTAATTAATGATCCAATAGAGAGTCACCTTTTTGCATTGCACACTTTTGAAAACCATCCAAAACATTGATTTTTGGTGAACTTTTCACCCACTTCACAATTTTCCATGCTTTTTCTAGCTATAACATCCCAAATGGAGAATCCATTCCATTCGACCTGCACAATCAAATTAATATATATGTATATACATATCATCGCATCATCGCACGTCATGGAATAAATCACTACTTAATTGGTTCCAAAACTCTCTTGAGCTAAGTAGTTACTTGGCAACTCTCCAACGACACCATTAATTATTCACAGTACTGTGATCATCTAGCTAGGATCACAATGTTAAAGAATAACTTCCTTTACGGACTAATGATATATATGTCAACAGCTTGCTAAATGTTCATTTGTTAAATGTGTTATGATCAAATATATACGAACGTATAGCTAGAATTTTGCGTTAATTAATTAAATGTTGAAGTGTCAGTTGTTATGTTGAATTTAGTTCGAAACTTGTTCAAAATATCATACACATTTCGCTGCTCTCACCATCGATCCTTGAAGTTTTTTATAATCGAACCAGTAGATTTCTTTGTCGTTCATGCATGGGGGCATGCAAAGCCTGCCGGCCCTCTCGTTCATCTGCTGGAACACGTGGTCAAGCAAGTGGCCGTCCGGCCGGTACACTGCGATACCCCCCGGATCGACGGCGGCACGGCCGTCGTCGACTGGGGTGGAGAGGCCCAACCACCGTGCCACTGCAGAGTGCACTCCGTCGCAGCCTATCAAGACCTGCCAATATCGCGCACCATTTATATATATAACAGCATATGTGCAGCGAGGGAAGAGGTTGAATCAGAGTAGAACGAAACAAATTAAAAGATCCAGTGAGTGGCTCTAGTTGACACACTACGGCGATTAACAGTCCGTCCGACTTCAACTAATAATTAAGAGAACAATACATCCACACGTAAGGGCAAGGAAAGCAGAGAGGAGTAGCTAGGATGGGGGGTGAAGCTGTGCGTGCATATTTGTTAGAATATTTGGACATAGCTCCTCTTGGGTAATAATCTCATATTGGTTAAATGAGTTGTGGTTCATGTGCTCATGACTCTGGATCTGTGTATCTCGACATCGTGATTTTGTGGATTTTCAACATGGTATCAGAGCATGGTCTTGGCCCAACTCCTCTTGTCACCTCCACCCGATTAATGTCCACGGCCCATCTTGACCGTGAGGGGGAGTGTTGGAATATTTGGACATAGTTTCCACTTGGGTAATAGTCCCGTATTGATTAAACATGAATCGTGGTTCATGTGCTTATGATCCTGAACCTATGTGTCTCAACACTGCAATTTTGTGGATTCAACAACATTTTATGGAAGGTGAGATAGAGCGGGGTGAGCTTGTGGGAGACGTCGAGAGCGGCGAGGGCCCTCCCGGGGTTGGGGAAGAGGGTGAGAGCGGTGCCGGTGGCCCGGAGGGTGGGCCGGGGGGCCCGCTCCAGCACCACCACGCGGTCGTCCCCGACCCTCCTCAGCGCCAGCGCCGTCGCCAGCCCCGGGATTCCCGCCCCGACGATGACCACCTCCGCTTCAGCTGCATGCACACCCATCGCCCCCCGCGGCCATGCCGTTCAGCTTCCTGCAACTCTTCCCTTGCTCTAACACACAGCTGACTCGATCGAAGGATGCCCCGCTGCAACAACAGCAAACCGCGTGCACATGTCGCTGTCTACTGCATCGAGTGCAATAATCGAGCTTCTATTAATTTGCGTGTGGCTTATGATGAGCCCTCTGTTCCCCTCGAAATATATGTAGACGTAAGCGTCCATCTTTGCACCGTGCAGTCATGGCCTTGACGGGCAAGCAAGAAAGAAACTGGGGAACCTCTCTCTCTCTCTCTCTCTCTCTCTCTCTCTCTCTCTCAAAGTACATTTTGAGGGAGAGAATAGATATAACCTCAAAAGGAGAGAGAATCTCTAAAACCTTCTTTTTATGAAAGGTACGGGCCCCTTTGATTGGGATTATTCAAATGGATTTTTTTGAAACATCTCTACATTTATTATATGTCAGAGTGTCAGGAATTTTAGACCTCAAAATCTATCCCGAAGCTCCATGAGAGGAGCTTTTGTAGATTATTGAACACCCCTCCTTTTGTGTCTTTCTCTCTCCGTTTTAAAAAATCCACCCAGCACAAAAGCCGAGACACTTTTGAGTCATTTGGTTGAGCTGAAATTATGCAGGGGATTCCAATCATTGGAATCCCTAATAATCTCAACCAAAGGGTTAGACATTTTTTGCTTCTGACATCAGATTAAATAAAGATGAAGATACTATTTTATATCTCTTGAGAGCATCAAAGTTTACCAAGATTCATCTCTCCTATATGATGAATTTATCTGAAAGCTTTGGGCTATTGCCCAAGTGTGGCTAATGTTGTAGTTACGCTGATGGGATTAATATCTTAAGTTGCCGAATAGGCAAGAATATAGGAAAAAAATGCTATTCAAATACTTGTGTATGATGAAGCCATCTAGTCATTCATTTGGTTAGAGGGTGTCTACATGCTCCTTTGATCCGTGTTTTTGTCTGAGAATTTTAAGGTCGATAAATTGCAGATTATATCATCATATTGTCTGTATCCCTCTATTCTGTTTCCTTCTATCTATTCTTGGTGTTTCTAGATCTTATGAATTGTATGGCAGTTGAGGACTATTTAAAATTTTACTTAATTTTCTTTCTTAGATGGTAATCCCTATTGGTTCTAGATCAGCAATCCAGCATTTCTATCCTTCTAGTAAGGTTATGATTGGTGAGCAGAACTTCCTAGCTGATTTGATTTGCATGGACATGAAGGATTATGACGTAATCCTAGGAGCAGATTGGTTGGCTAGATATGAGGCCAATGTTCATTGTAGTTCTGGCTCGGTGTCTTTTACTAGGCACCCGAGGCTTTCTTTTGTGGGAGTTAAGCACCATAACTCTGTATCACTTATTTCGGCTCTTCGAGCTGATAAGCTGATGAGGCGAGGATGTGAGGCTTTTCTAGCCTTTGTCTGTGCAACCCCTGAGCAGCAGATTGAGATCAAGGACATTCCTGTTGTCCAAGATTTTCCTGATGTCTTTCCAGAGGAACTACCAGGACTTCCGCCTGAGCGAGAAGTTATTTTCTCTATTGATCTCTTTCCGGGCACATCTCCTATTTCCAAGGCTCCATACCGTATGTCTCCTGCGGAACTGAGAGAGTTGAAGCAGCAGTTGATGGAATTACTCGAGAAGGGCTTTATTCGTCCTAGTACTTCTCCCTGGGGAGCCCCGGTGTTATTTGTCTGGAAGAAAGATGGTTCGATGAGATTGTGCATTGATTATCGGCAATTGAACCAGTTGACTGTCAAGAACAAATATCCATTGCCGAGGATTGATGAGTTATTTGACCAGATAGCGGGAGCTCAGTATTTCTCTAAGATCGACCTTCGATCTGGATATAACCAGTTGCGGATTAAGGAAGAGGATATCTATAAATCAGGTTTCCGCAGCAGGTATGGTCATTTCGAATTTGTCGTTATGCCTTTTGGTCTAACGAATGCTCCAGCAGCTTTCATGCAGTTGATGAATAATATATTTCGGCCCTATCTTGATCAATGGGTCGTGGTCTTTATTGATGACATCTTGATCTATTCCAAGAGTGAAGTGGAGCATGCTAAACATCTGAGGATGGCTTTGCAGTTATTGAGAGATCATCAGCTATATGCCAAGTTCAGTAAGTGTGAATTCTGGCTGCAAGAGGTGTCCTTTCTCGGACATATCATCACCAAGGAAGGGATTTCTGTTGATCCTTCGAAGGTTGAGGTAGTGAAGAATTGGGAACAACCTACCAGTGTGACTGAAGTTAGAAGTTTTCTAGGCCTGGCAGGCTATTACCGAAGATTTATCCAGGATTTCTCTAAGATTGCGGTACCAATGACAAGGTTAACCCGCAAGGAGAACAAGTTTGATTGGTCAGAAGATTGTCAGCGAAGCTTTCAGACTTTGAAGGAATGTTTGACCACTGCACCTGTATTAGCTTTACCTTCTGGTGAAGGAGGTTTTGTTGTTTATACTGATGCTTCAGGTATTGGCTTAGGCTGTGTACTCATGCAACATGGGAAGGTGATTGCCTACTCTTCTAGGTAGTTGAGGAAGCACGAAGAGAATTATCATGTTCATGATCTGGAACTTGCAGCAGTCGTGTTTGCTTTGAAGATTTGGAGGCATTACTTGTATGGAGAAACTTTCACAGTGTTCTCAGATCATAAGAGTCTGAAATACTTGTTCTCTCAGAAGGAACTCAACATGAGGCAGAGAAGATGGTTGGAGTACTTGAAAGACTTCGACTTCTCGATTGAGTATCACCCTGGCAAAGGCAATGTTGTGGCAGATGCATTAAGTCGGAAGCATGTGGCAAGGTTGTCAAGTCTCATGTTACAAGAATGGAGGTTACTAGATCAATTGTCTAGTCTGGATCTTAATATTGATAATGATCGGGTTTTGATCGCACAGATTCAACTTAAGCCCGAACTGTTGATGGAAATCAAGTCCTTGCAAGATAATGACCCCGAACTGGTAGAGATCAAGGGAAGCTTGAGCAACAGGCCTGACTTCATGTTGGCTGACGATGGAAGATTATTATTTAAGGGCAGAACTTGTGTACCAGATGAAACTGGGATAAAGAACAAGATTCTTGAGGAAGCTCATAGATCCAGATACACCATTCATCCTGGAGGCACTAAAATGTACAGAGATTTGAAGAGATCCTTTTGGTGGATGAATATGAAAAGAGAAGTTGCAGACTTCGTGAGTAGATGCTTGGTTTGCCAACAAGTTAAGGCTGAACATTTCATACTGGCAGGGAAACTGAAACCACTCGACATACCCCAATGGAAGTGGGAGAGCATTGGCATGGATTTCATTATGGGTCTACCTAGGACTCGTGGTGGATTTAATGCGATATGGGTGATTGTCGATCGATTGACAAAGTCGGCTCATTTCTTACCAATTAAGTCCAAGTGGACGGTTGATGTATTGGCTGCTTTGTATTTGAAGGAAGTGGTGAGACTCCATGGCATTCTAGTCAGCATTGTATCTGATCGAGACCCCAGATTTACTTCACATTTCTGGAAGGGACTGCAAGAGTCTTTGGGTACTCGTCTGAATTTCAGTACTGCTTTTCATCCGCAGACAGATGGACAGACGGAAAGAACCAACCAGATAGTGGAAGATATGCTGCGAGCATGTATGATTGATTTTGGAGGCAGTTGGAGTGATCACCTGGCATTGATTGAATTCGCCTACAACAACAGTTACCAATCCAGCATACAGATGGCTCCTTTTGAAGCACTATATGGTAGAAGCTGTCGGTCCCCGTTGTGTTGGGATGAGGTAGGTGAGAAACAGTGGCTTGGACCGGATCTTGTCTCAGAATCTTCACAGAACATCCGCATTATCCGAGACCGGTTACAAGTGGCCCAATCGAGGCAGAAAAGTTATGCCGACAACAGAAGAAGAGCATTAGAATTTCAGGTTGGTGAGCATGTGTTCTTAAAGGTCTCTCTGACGAGAGGGATTCGAAGATTTGGCATTCAGGGCAAGCTAAGCCCGAGATACATTGGTCCATTCGAGATTTTGGATAGAGTGGGAGAAGTTACATACAGACTGGCTTTACCGCCTCAGTTGTCTAGCGTGCACAATATTTTCCATGTGTCTATGCTACGGAAATATGTGTACGACCCCACTCATATCATTCAGCATGTGGATTTTGAACTGAAGGAAGATTTGACCTATGAGGAAAGACCTGTCAAGATTCTGGACCGGAAGCAACAGCAACTTCGGAATCGTTCTATACCGATGGTCAAGATTCAGTGGAGTCGGCGTGGGACCAAAGAAGCTACATGGGAATCTGAAGAGATTATGCGAAAGCGGTATCCTGACTTATTCTAGGTGAGCGATCTAACTCTCTACTCTCGGTTATAGTGTAGTGAATTTGGAGGACCAAATTCTTTAAGTAGGGGAGGGTGTAAAACCCCAAATTATTTTAGTCTGGATGCTGCCACGTGGTCCAAAGTATTTGGGCGGGAACTTTGGAAGACACGCGCCCAGTGCTGCTCCTGCTCGAACTGCTATATAAGGAAGCCCTCCTCCATCTGAAGAAGGTTGATCGAATGCAGAAGGCTTGAAGAAAAAGCAGAGAGCAGAGTGCCCTTCGATCCAGTAGAAGAGAAGAGAAAAGAGAGAAAAGGAAGAGAGTTGAGAGAGTGAAGAGTTGAGAGATGTTCCTCAGATCTTTGGTTCAAAACCAGATCTGACGTTTGCTCACTTGTTTGAGCTATATTCCCTGCAAGGATTTCTTTCATCTTTCGTTTGTCTTTGGTTTTGTTTTTCGAAACTTTTGTGTTCAAGCTGTATGGTAGCACTTGTAGTGAAGGATTCCACTGGACGGCTAAGCTGTATTGCCCAGTGAATTTTGCAGAGGAGGATTCCTCTAGACAGCAAGCTGTGAGGCTCAGCAGGCAAGGTGGGTACCTCGAACAGCAAGTTGTGAGGCTCAACGGATTGTAGGCAAGCTGTGAGGCCCAACGGTTCAAGTTGTGTGTCAGCAGTAAGCCACACTCGGGTTGAGTGTGGGGTGGATGTAGGTCCGGAGGACCGAACCACCAAAAAGCCTCTATCTACTGTGTGATTGTTTTGTGGTTTGCCTAGCTTCTATATTTCTATCTTCGCACAGTATATGTATGCTTAGGATGGTTCTTCTTCTGTTCTGGGTGGTATTCGCATTGTGCCCACTATCTGTTCAGTAGAGGTTTCCATTCCGCATTTGATTCTGCTGCATTGGTTTTTAACGGGTGTTGATCTATTCACCCCCCTCTAGATCACCCTTTAGCATCCCAACACATAATTCTCACACCTTCCTTTCATGGGAGGTTCATTGCTGGGTTCATGCACCATTGGCTTTATATATCCGTCTATTTATGTTTACACTTTCACATCAGTTCTCCTAGATCCCCCATTTCTTGATAATGTCAAAGGGGGAGAGAGTTTTAGTGGTCACAATATATTATCATCATTAAAAAGGGGGAGATTGTTAGGTTCCGTGCGCCCCCTCCTTATCTTTGACAATGTTTTTGATGATTCCAATATATTATGTGTTTTATGTATGCTCTAAAGTGAAAATATTGTGTGCTTGTTTAGTGGAAAATGTCTTTATGATAAACAAGCTAACATATGCTATCTTACCTTGCAGGTTACTTCACTGGGTTGAGAAGCAATGGCTCTCCAAGATTTCAAAATACTGTGTGCTTCCCACTTGTATAGAAGTGAATATATTATGAGGAAGTATTGTGGACATGTGGACATTGTCCATTGATAATTTGGGAGCTCTGAGAAGACTAGGTTATAATTTGCTTCACTTGAGTATTGAACCATTTCAGTGCACACCATGCTTATTAATCATTAAGATAGTCATGCTCACAAAAGGGTTCAAACGTCTCATGCTAATCTTGAAAGATCCTCATACTTTAATGGTTGCATGGTAAGTCATGATTTATTTTTTAACGGTGATATTCTGTGCTCAAAGGAGCTCAACATTCTTGCTTCTGACCCTCCATGGGTCATGGGCTGTCTTCATAGTAGACAGACCAACACTTGTTGGACTAGAAGGGTTGGTTTCAGTCTTTCTAGATCTCTTGTTGTCCATACAATGGTATTCTTGTGTGTTAACTGTGTGGAGGATGAGTTCAGGTTTCACTAGACTGAACTTCATATTTTTGGTCTGAACCTGGTTTTCATGTATGTTTGATGGATGTGAGTCATTTTGGAAAGGTTTGATGTTTGTTTTTATATGAACTAAAATTCAAGTGCACACTCACTTAATGTGAGTTCAGCTAATCTTGGCTTGGAAGGTTAATGAATGATCAGTCTGCCTTGAACTGAATTTGGTCTCAAAGAGACATTTGAATGAGTTAAGTTCAGATTGCCTTTGTTTAAGCTTAAATTAATTGGACTGAACTTGTGAGGTTTCTGAACTGAATTTGATATTTTTTGGGTTGAATGGAAATCATGTGTGTGGTTTGTTTGAACTACTTTTACAATTGATCACCTGTGTCATTTGGTCTTTTGAGCTATGTTGGTAATTTGATATTTGGTATGGATTGTATTTTGGAAGTTATAATAGGTTTGAATGGATTGCATTGGAAATGCCCTTTCCATGCATAAATTAATTCTTCACATGAGACATGAGCCTGAGCTGTAGAGGAATTAAATAATTGGTTGAAAAGTGTTTTGTGTATCTTATTCGCTTTAACAGGAAATTGACATGAATTTTAACTTCTAGAAAGTGCAAGTTCATACTGCCCATAATGCATTGGATCAATGGTAAGCCTCCACTCTTGTTTACAATCCCTTGAATCTATAGTAAGTAGACATGGTTGAATGGATTTCCATGTGCCTAGATTGGGGTTGATTCATTAGTCATGCTTTCAATTGATTTCATTTGCTAGTTGAGGACTTAATGGTTTGAAATTCAATATACTTGTCACTATCATTGACTTTTGTTGGAATGCAGTTTTATTCAAGCTAATACCTTGTTATCAATGCATGCAAATTAGTTCTAAATGTTTGGATGAGGTTTCATGGGGTTTCAATCGAGTTTAATTGAGTTTTCACTTATGTCAGTAAAAGTGTCGACTCTAAGAGTCGACACTAATTTCACGGTGTGCTGTTTGCATTGATTTCTGATATGCTAACAAAAAGTGTCGACTCTGAGAGTCGACATTTTTATCATGTGTGTTGTTTTTCTTCTACTGGCAGAACACTTTGAGAAAAAGTGTCAACTCTAAGAGTTGACACTTTTCTGGTTCGTTCGGAATGAGTTTTCCAGATTGATTTCGATATGCCCATTTCAAGATCCGATTGCTTGGGGTTTATACACCAATTGCCTTAGGGTTTCTCCTATGGTTTGGGTGTGATTGTAAGAGGGCTTTTACATGGGCTATTAAGTCTTTTGGCATTGTTAACTCCTCTTGTATACATAGCCGCGGGTCTCCCACGGAAGAAGTAGCTTGCGCTAATATTGCTCTACTTGCTTGCAGGAAAAGAAGAACGAGGAAGAGGGCGCAACTCTACTTGGAGGAGGAAGAAGAAGAAGAGGAGCACATCCTCTACAAGCTCAACACCGCAGATTCATTCCAGTTCTGAAGGGATATCCTGAAGACTCATCTCTGGGCATCTCCTACGACCTTGGTTGGCTTCCACTCCACGAGGAAACATTCCAGTGCACCCTACTGCCCAAATGGACGTGGTTTATTGCAGATTTGAGGGGGATTTCTTCTTCTCTCATTTCTACTCTCTTATTTGAGCATCTCTTCAAGTTTGGGCATTTATTGTATATCCTCTTTGTTTGTTAAACAGAGAATACGTTGTGTGTTGGCGGAGTTCTACCTCCGCGTGTGTGGTCTTATTGTGGGGAAAGGCTCCACATGATTAGTTGTGTGCGGACGGAGTTGCGACTCCGTGTGGTTGTCGTGTCCGGGGTACGTTCCCCGATAGTGTGTGTGTGTGTGCTACAGTAGCAGCGTGTTGAGGCAAGGCCTCGTGCCGTCGGGCATGTATTGCTGCGGAAGCAGCGTGTGGTGTTGGGGTTCGTCCCCGTGTTGCTACATAAGTAGCGTGTAGTGAAGCCTCACTGAGTTCGGTGAGGGGTGGACGTATGGAGCCTGTCGTAGTCCCGAACCACCTAAAAATCTTTGCGTCTAGTGTGTTTGCATGTGTTATTGACCATTTCTTCTATCTCCCTTCACAGGTCTATTAAATAGACTTTTAATTCACTGCATCATCGCACACTGCTACCTCCATTATCTGTGTTAAGCGTGATTTCACTATCTAGTTGCATTGGTAATTCGAGTGAGAACGGAAAGCTTGAGAGAATATCTTAATCTCACGATTGTTTAGGCCAATCAACATTAGTTATTTCAATTCCATTATGATTGGCTTAGAAAGATTTTTAAAATCCGCCATCTCGGCAAAGGGGCAATTCAACCCCCTTCTTGTCCGCCATCTCTCTAGGCCAACATCGAGCAACGGCACGGCAACAACACATCTCACACAGAGGAACCAATCCTCCAATGTTCAACGCACCCTCAGGATTCCGCCCGTAGAAACCAATGCTACGATCCTGAACTTGTGGGTTATGGGCCCACCCCGCTTCCGCTACACACTCTGATCCATGCGCATAGCCAAACAAGACAACTCGGGACTCACCATCCCGACAATCCACAACTCGGCTGGCCAACTTCAGAAAATAGGGTGAGGAAAGCTCCCTTACCTCGGACCCCTAGCGCATATTCTCTCTCATAATCTGGCAACCCTCTGTGACTCCGAGGCTCCGATCTGTCATGCATCGGAAAGTTCCAACACCAGCCAAGAATTCTCGTGAACACCGCCCAATCAGCATATATCCTTCCGGAGCAGTGCCAACACACCCTCCGACCAACGAAAAATATCCACGCTTGACCTGACCTTGAACCTCGCGCATGCTGGGAACAACACCTTCCATCACCAAGAAAATTATCGCTTCCATCAGGTCAATGCCTCCGACACACTCGGCGAGTGTCACGTTAGACCACGATCATAGCATCTCTCGATGCACCACTGCTACAATTCCTCAAACTGCAACATGCCACACCAAGAGCTGCAATCACGATCCATAATTAGCAACCACCGACGCTCATCCTAGAGTCCCGAACTCGCCACAGAACCTTCATAACTCAAGTCAAATCTAGGGCGAACACAACCCATTCACCCGCAGAAGTGTAGGACTTAGAACTCACTGGGACAACTCCGCCTAATCCTTCCTCGATATCCGTAAAATAGTGGAGACCGACACGTCATTTCTGACGCCACAGAGTACAACTAGGACATCAGGCTCGAAAATCAGTAGCTCACTGAGATGATCCTCCGCTCACCCGAGCGCACCTCTCGATTAGAACACCCGCTCTGTCACCTTAAACCACAATCTTTACACCTCAGGGGCTGGATAACCTCAAGCTGGGGTGGGTAGACTCGACAACAGCTCCCTCAGAGCACGCTCATGGCCACTTAATCACAACCAATCCTCGCCAGCCACCTGACCTCGCTGCAGATTCCTCGAACATAGTAACGTAGCAACGCACCTGCCGGCAACCTCTGCTCAACGTAGCATGACCGGGGTGGCAACCCGTCGAGAAGAAATCTCTCTATTACCTCCCTTAGGCCCCAAGCCGGCACGAAAGCTGCGAACAACAACCATCTTTACAGCGCCGCGCAGCGCACTCAAGCTCTCAAGCAAGAAATCAAGTGGAAAACAAACACAAAATCCTAGGCCAGCTGCCGACTGTATTGGACCTTATGGACTCTGATCACTGTAATATCTCGAATTCCTATGTACGTCCACAACAAGGCTCTAATGCTAACAAGGCTCTAATATCCGAATACCGGGGAGAGCCTGATACCATTCGAATCCTGGCCCGTCACCCACGAGCCGGGAGGGCTCAGAAGGCTAAAAAGAGTGTGGAGGCACAAAGAAATAGAAAATAAAGCAGGACAATTGTAATGTCCCGGATCTTTCGGATCCTTCGGTATGGGTCCCAGATCTGGTTTGTCAGGATGTTCGACCCTGTTGTGTCCGAAATTTCATTTCGGACATCTTTCGTGTTCGGATCGGCGCGATCCGGAGTCGTTTCGGAGGCCCGGAGTGTGTCCGCGGCTTTTCCGTGCGCGTTTTCCGATTTCCGCGTACGGGTTTCGGCGAGTCCTTCGGAACCCTGTAGCGGGTGAACCGGGTCGTTCACCAGCCCGCGAGTGGTACCGTTGCGATCAGCGTGTCGAGACGGTCGAGGAGGTGTATTTTTCTATTTTTTTCGGTATTTTTGACATTTTTTCGGATTTTCTATTTAAAGCATTTTCTTTTTCTTTTTCTTCCCTTTTTCTTCTTCCTTCTTTCCCCTCCCGTGAGCGCGCAACGGTCACCCCCCTTTTTCCCCTCCTTGCCCGTTGGAACCTCGCGGCGGCCCCTTCCCCTCCGGCGACGAGTGGTGGACCTTGGCGGCAGCGCGGTGACGACGGCGGCGGTGAGAGGATCGCGGCGGTGCCCCCATTGGCGCGTGGTTGTGGAGTTTGTGGTTGAGCTAGATTTGAAGATCGGCGGCGATTCGGTGGATTTCGAGCTTCCTTGAAGTAGGGGGACGAATCCTTACCCTCTTTCTAGCATTCTCCGTGATTTCTAGGCCGTGGAGAGGCCGAGAGGGGCTAGATTCATGTCGGGAGGGTTATTTCCATGTTTGGGGTTTGAGCGCCGGATCCGTCGATTCGTGGGGTTTTTGATCGATTTGGGGGCTCTAGATGCATGCTAGGTCATTGTGGGGTGATTCCCCATTGTTTTCCCTTCACCAAAGGGGGTGAATGGGCGTGGTTTTGTGATTTACGGCCGTAGTTCGCGAACCGGGCTCGGCCCGATGTCGCGCTATAGTCCAGTGGCGCGTTCTTGATGAACGCGCTGTGTCGTCCGAGCGTGTCCGTCGGAGAAGATGAACGGTAAGGCGGTGGGGGAACGCGCCTGGTTCGGGTAGCGCGATCTCCATATCGCGCTATCCAAGACTAGCGCGTTCAGATTGAACGCGCTAGCCTTGGGCAACGTGACATGGAAGATCGCACTAGTCAAAGCTAGCGCGTTCTTCGATGTCGCGCTAGGGATACCTAGCGCGACCTTTTCCCTTCCCCGAACCGCGTTTTGCGGGTAGCGTGACCTCCGGTTGGATGAGTTTTGGACCCGGTTGTGGCGTGGCCCTAGGGATGCCGTGGGCACCCAGTGAGAGCCACAGGGGCGCCCGGGGTTCCTCGGAGAATCAGTTACCCAGGTAGGGGTGCCGCGTGACTTGAGGGACGGTCGGACCTCATGCGTGTCCCCGGCTTCCGTACCTACCGTAGGATCATCGAGAGTCTGTGCTAGTGCTTGGTCGGTGGTTTCCGTGGATTAGTCCTTACTCTCAGTGACCTGTCCACTAGTCGTAGCTTTCTGCGCACGCGTGTGCGGACCCACCTGGGAGTGGTGGAGAGCGAGACCCAGTGTGACGCGGTTTTTAGGCTGGTTACCGTAGGGCCCCTTACCTTTGCCACCAGAGTCCGGTGGGGGGGAAAACCAGCTAGAGGACCCGACCTAGAGCAGATGGTCTGTGTGTGCACACGTAGTTGGGGGCTTAGGGCACGCACTGACGAGTGCGATCCCAGCTAGTCCTTGTTGTGGTACTTGTTGCGTGTCTGAGTCTCACGCCCGGGGCGTTGTAGCTAGACACTTGTGACGCGGTGTAAGACGTCAGGGGACGCATCCGGTCGTTCTTCTTGTGGATGGTGCTCCTGTTCACTGGCAGGCGTGGACTCGTGTTTTGTTGGACCGAGGTTCCGTACTACGGTACCGTTAGAGTAGATGACTTTTCTGTTTATTTACTTTAGCTTGTCGATTCTACCGTACTCTCGGTTGGTAGGGTTGTCTTCTTCTTCCTCGTTTTCCGTGCGAGGTGGGGATTCGCGGGATCCCTACTGGGCCAATGAGATGAGGCTCACCCCTGCTCTTCAGGTGAGGTGGGGTCGGCGGGAGGCGCCGCCGAGTTTCAGCGTGGGTCTTCCAGCCAGGGTTAGTTGCCAGTCTGCCAGAGCCGGGGGATGCCCCGCGTAGTTGTACGCCGGGGGATGCCCCGTGTAGTTGTACTTTCTTTCCTGTTGACTGTACTTTCTTTGGACATGAGACACTGTGGACCTTGTAGCAGTTTGATTTATTTATTATTATGTGCATTTCCTTTTGATTATTGTGCTATCTCTGTGGACGTTGCAGCTTCTCTTATACCCCACACCACTCCTTTCTACCCTTCCGAGTCTTCGGGCTCGTGGGTTGGCGGGCCGAGATTCGAGACGCGCCGGTTCCTTTCCGGTACTCGGATCCTCGGGTCGTCACAGCTGGTATCATGACGAGGTTGTGGAGGTATATCGGAACTTGGAACAAATTGCAGTGGTCCAGAAGGTCCATGAATGTCCTGTACAGTCGGCGACTGGCTTAGGGTCGTGTGTTTTATTGATTTCCGGTGCTTTTTTTGATGCCAGGTGTGTTATGGCGCCGCGGAGGAGGACTCGTGCCCAGCAGGGAGAGTCTAGTGGTGGTCCAGAGGAGCAGAGCAGGGCTTCAATTTCTGAGGGTGTATCTAGAGATGCGAGAGCTCCAGGGATGGACGATTTCTTCCGAGGCATGTTTGAGTATGTGTTTCAGCAGCGGCAGGGAGGTCAGCAGCAGGGAGGTCATCAGCAGCAGGGTGGCGAGGCTGGTGAGGATCAGGCTCGAGGTGGTCGCGGTCGTGTGCTGAAGGAGTTTTTGCTGTACCAGCCTCCTTCTTTTGGTGGGCAGTCGGATCCCGAGGTGGCCAGAGAGTGGCTGGATGATGTGCAGCGGATTTTCAGTGCGATGGAGTGTCCCGGGGAGGAGCAGGTGGCGCTGGCCACTCATCGTCTTCAGGGATCGGCCCGTACTTGGTGGACGTCGGAGTGGGGCTCAGTGTTCCGATCTCGTCCTCTTCGGCAGATTGCGTGGCAGGAGTTCGACACGGCTTTCGAGCGAGCCTTATGTCCGTCCTTTGTCAGGTCGCAGAGGTTGCGAGAGTTCATGGAGCTGACTCAGGGCGACATGACGGTGATGGAGTACCGTGCCAGGTTTATCGAGTTGGGCCGTTCTGCTCCTCATATCATGGCGGACGAGGAGGTGAAGACCGATCAGTTTGTTAGTGGTCTGAGGCTAGAGTTGAGGCATCATCTTCTTGCGTCGGGTTTGACCAGTTTGGATGCGGCATGTAAGGCAGCAGCGGCACTGGAGAGAGATTTGCAGAAGGTTCGAGGGCAGAGCAGTGCTAGTCAGGTGCAGGCAGATTTCAGCCAGTCGACAGGGATGCCACCGCAGCGAGAGATTGATTTCGTGATTGAGGTGGTGCCGGGTACGGCGCCTATGTCGAAGGCCCCTTATCGGATGGCGCCTGCTGAGTTGTGAGAGCTGAAGGCGCAGTTGCAGGAGTTGCTGGCCAAGGGGTATATTCGTCCTAGTTATTCCCCGTGGGGTGCGCCGGTATTGTTTGTGAAGAAGAAGGATGGTAGTTTGAGGCTGTGCATCGACTACCATCAGTTAAACCAGGTGACTGTCAAGAATAGGTATCCGTTGCCGCGGATTGATGACTTGTTCGATCAGCTTCAGTCGGCCCAGGTGTTTTCGAGGATCGATTTGAGATCAGGTTATTACCAGCTGCGGATCCGAGAGTCAGACGTGGAGAAGACGGCGTTCCGATCGAGGTATGGGCATTATGAGTTCCAGGTGATGCCGTTCGGGCTCACCAATGCCCCCGCAGCATTCATGGACTTGATGCATAGGGTGTTTCGTCTGTACTTGGACCAGTTTGTGGTCGTGTTTGTGGACGATATCCTTGTGTATTCGCGGTCTATTGAGGAGCATGTACAGCATTTGAGAGCGGTATTGTAGACCCTGCGCGATCACCAGTTGTATGCCAAGTACAGCAAGTGCGAGTTCTGGCTCCGAGAGGTGCACTTTCTGGGGCATGTTATTTCTGGTGATGGTGTTTCCGTGGACCCGGCCAAGGTCGAGGCGGTGGTGCAGTGGCCGAGGCCGAGTTCTGTCACGGAGATTCGAAGTTTCTTGGGGCTTGCAGGTTATTATCGGCGGTTTATTCAGGATTTCTCTCGTATTGCGGCCCCGATGACCAGGCTTACGCGGAAAGAGGTGCAGTTTGTCTGGACGGAGGAGTGTGAACGGAACTTCATGGAGCTGAAGAGATTGCTTACCACTGCTCCGGTTTTGGTGTTGCCATCTGGCTCGGGTGGTTTCGTGGTGTGTACAGATGCTTCCGGGGTAGGTCTCGGTGCTGTGTTGATGCAGCATGGGAGATGTAACGACCCGAGAATCTGATTACCGGGAGGACCCGATAACCCGAGACTCGCACCGCCGCCCACGAGCCGGGAGGGCTCGGAAGGGCTAAAAGGAGTGTGGAGGCACAAAGAAATAGGAAATAAAGCAGGACAACCAACAACAACAAGCTGAAAGAAAGAACAACCACAGCTACAACAGAGTCCAGTCCAACAGAAAGTACAGTCTAAAGCAGTAAAACGTACCACATGCCAAGTGAACACTCGGCCCGGCAAGCTGGCAACTGAGAACCTCCGCTCCGCACCCTCGAACCACGAGGAAGAACCGCTGCACCTGAAAAGTAGGGAATGAGTCTCCAAAACAGAGACTCAGCAGGGATCCCGCGGAACCCCAACCGGAAACCACGGCGGTAGCGGAAAGGAGAGCTACGACTACAGCAGGAACAGCGAACCGGTGGCCGGTCAAAACTCGGCACTACAGCTACTCCTACTGCCAGAAGGCAGACCTCGATCACACAGTCGAAGCTACCGAACCACGCTAGTACCACCTACCGAAGTAAGAACACACGGCAACCACGCCGTAGAGGCCTGTCCCCTGGACAGCCGACCTGGACACGCTGTCCAAGGTGCAACCCCGACCATCCGATCGCGGGTACCGCACAACAAGACCCAACCTCGGTAAAGCCACTAGCACTAATCTCACGGCGCCAGAACCGACACACACGCGCCAAGATGAAACAACCGAACTCACCGGTCAACACGACCAAAAACCCGAAGGTCAAAGACACAGAAACTGAAAGTCTGTCACTCCGTACTCGACAGGAGTACCACCCACTAGAAGCACAGCCGGTAGCGTCCCCTGACGTCTTACACCGCACCGCAGGTGAACCGCCTGACGTGGTAGGTCCTACCCGAGACGCGAACACCGTACAAGTAACCACAAACAAGTAACTAGCTGGGGTCACGCCCGTCGACGTGGGTCCAACCGCCCCCAACCACGTGTGCACACACAGACCTTGCGTCACTAGGTCTGGTCCTCTGACCGGTTTTCCCCCGTAGCCGGACTCTGGCTACCGACGAGAGGCCTACGGTAACCGGTCCACAAACCGTCTGAAAGGTAAGCCTCTCCACCTACTCCCAGGTGGGACCACTCGCGTGTAAGCAGGCTACGACTAGTGGAGGGTCACTGAAGGAGTAGACTCTCAACGGAAAATAACGTCTGCATCCGACGACGTACGGGGGACACCCCACGTACCGGCCCCGTCACACGGTGACCACAGTCGGAGAAGACACAGGACTCGCAGTCCACGGTCACGCACGCACCGTGCGCGAGAGTCGAGAAAACTCAAGCGAGGCTAAGCCACTGGACTCTGGACAGTCCTCTAAACGCACTACGGTCAACGGTCCTTGAGTCACAAGACTCGGGGTCAAGACCGTTGCACGCAACAGCACAAGGCCATCAATCTAGTCCAATCTCTAGGTCCAAAATCACGATATCACGAATACCGAGACAACACACGAGTTGCCAAGACCATTCCCTTGGGAAGGGAACGCAAGGGACTAAGGCCACTCACAAGGGCCACACGGAAAAACACAGAAGCACGATTCCTAGGGCAGCACACAGGCCACCACGACGATTTCCCATCTTGCAGCAAGCGGGAAACCTCCAGCCCCAGGCCGGATAGTTGGACTCGCAGTCCAAGGCCAAACACGTGGCCCACACGGGAATCACCTTCCAAAGGAACCCACGATATGCGGGGGAGACCCCACCGCACACACACCGACACACGGTGACTCGATCAAGCGTAACACAAGAGCCCGGAACACGTGGGGTCACCCGGACCCACCACACCTATGGGCACGCTAATCGAGGAAACACGGTCCCTCCCGACACCCCAGAAACGCGGACACAGAACCCACGGGGTACCCGGGACACTCACAAGGCCAAAGGTCGACCACTGGGTCACAACCGGGTCGAACGGAGACCAACACAATGCGAACGGACGCTAAAAGGTCACCCGGACCCTTAAGCGCATGGGCACGCAAAACGAGGTAAACGGAACCTCCAGACACCCCAAAACACGGTCACGAAACTCCACTGGGTGTCCAAGGCACACACGGCCTAAGGGGAGAACGATCAGCCGCAGACCGCCCGCCCCGGGTAGCCCGGCTGGTCCCTCCAAGAACGCGCTGTAGGTCCACAGCGCGTTCAAGCAGAACGCGCTATGCACCTATAGCGCGACACGACAGATCGCGCTATATCCCTATAGCGCGACTGCACAGATCGCGCTAGGATCACCTAGCGCGACAAGGCAGAATGCGCCAGGGACCCCTAGCGCGACAGGGCAGAATGCGCTAGGACCCCATAGCGCGACAAGAACCGCCTTACTGTTCATCTTCTCCGATGAACACGCCCTATCGGGGCAGCGCGACCTTCAAGAACGCGCTACTGGAGTATAGCGCGTTCTCAGTCCGCACCCGGAAACGGTGGAAACCGCGGGAAAAGCCATGCCACGCCCCGTTCACCCCTGGGTGAAGGGGAAACAAAAGGGGAAACCTTCCCCAAGCCCCTAGGCATGCATCTAAACCCTTGGATCGCCCAAAAACACCATAAAACGGGAGATCCGGCTCACACCCCAAAAACATGCATTTTGCCCAAAACGCCCCGTTTAGCCCGCTCGGCTCACCACGGCCTACGAAACTCACGGGAAAGGAAGTACACGGGCTGAGGGTCCATCACCCTACCTCCACCGAAGATTACGCGCACCGTGGACGCCGATCCACGAAGAAAACGCCGTTGAAGCCTCGCCGTTCCACGAACTCACGGCCGAGCTTCCACGCGCCTCCACCGCCTCGATCCTCATCCATCCTCGCCCGTGCCTCGCCCGCGCCGTCCCCGCCTCGCCCATGCTCCGCCCCGTCGGCCGCCGGAGAGAGAGGGAGAGAGGAGAGAGCGTGAGAAGAGAGAGGAAGAGAAATGAGAAATGAGAGGGGGAGAGAGAGAAAAGGCTATTTATAGGAAAATCCGGAAAATCGGAAAAATCTAGAAAAATAGAAAATCACACCCTCGCGATCCTCGGAGCGCACCGATCGCAACGGTACCACTCGCGCCCAGGTGAACGGCCCGGTTCACCCGCAACGAGGTTCTGAAGGGAAAGCCGAAACCCACGCCGGGAATCGGAAAACACACGCGGAAAAAGCCGCGGAATGCCTCCGGGCCTCCGAAACGACTCCGGATCGCGCCGATCCGAACACGAAAGACGTCCGAAACGAAATTTCAGACACAACGGAGCTGGACACTCCGAGAAACCAGATCCGGGACCCACGAACGAGGATCCGAAAAACCTGGGGCATTACAGGAGAGTTGTGGCGTATGCGTCGCGGCAGTTGAAACCACATGAGGCGAACTACCCTACTCATGATCTTGAGTTGGCAGCGGTGATCTTCGCTCTGAAGATTTGGAGGCATTATTTGTACGGCGAGCGGTTTGAGCTCTTCACTGATCACCAGAGTTTGAGGTATGTGTTCACGTAGAAGGACCTTAACCTCAGACAGAGGAGATGGATGGAGTACATGAAGGATTATGACGTTACTCTGTCTTATCAGCCTGGCAGGATGAACGTCGTGGCTGATGCTCTGAGCAGGAGGGTAACGGTTAGTCAGATGTTGTTGAGGAAGTGGAAGCTTTGGGAGCAGGTCCCGGCCATGACTTTTAGGCTCAAGGTCCCTCAGGACCAGGGTTCGACTGTCCTTGCGAGTCTGACTGTCACGCCCGCGGTGCGTCGACAGGTGACTGAGGCCCAGCGAGTGGACCCCGAGCTACCTCGTGTTTTGTCGATGGCCGAGGTGGAGTTTGGCGAGGATGGAGCTGTGAGGTTCAGAGGTAGATTGTATGTGCCAGCCGAGGGGCAGGTACGACGTACGGTTTTGCGTGAGGCTCATAGGAGTCGGTATGCCGTGCACCCCGGATCGGCTAAGATGTACCAGAACCTGAAGAGGCAGTTTTGGTGGCCTGGCATGAAGAGAGATGTTGCGGAATTTGTGGCCAGGTGTTTGACCTGTCAGCAGGTAAAGGCTGAGCACCAGCGACCAGGAGGCACACTTCAGCCCTTGGATGTTCCTGCTTGGAAGTGGGACCATGTGACCACTGATTTCGTGGTTGGATTACCGAGGACGTCCAGTGGGGAGGATAGTATCTGGTTGCTAGTGGATAGACTGACGAAGACGGCGCGATTGCTGCCGGTCAAAGTCAGTTGGAGCGTGCAGCGTTTGGCTCGGTTGTATGTGGAGCGGATCGTCCCGTTGCATGGAGTTCCTATCTCTATCGTGTCCGATCGTGACTTCCGTTTCACTTCTGGATTCTGGAGGAGCTTCCAGAAGGTTCTAGGCACTGAGTTGGCATTCAGCTCGGCCTATCATCCTCAGTCGGACGGTCAGTGTGAGCGGACCATTCAGACTTTGGAGGACATGCTGCGAGCATGTCGCTTGGAGTGGCAGGGGAGTTGGACCCACCATCTGCCATTAGTGGAGTTTGCCTACAACAACAGCTATCACTCGAGCATTGGTATGACTCCTTATGAGGCGTTGTATGGGCGACCTTGTCGGACTCCGCTTGATTGGTTCAAGGTGGGCGGGCGTGCTTTGACCGGGCCAGAGTTGGTGCAGCAGTGTGTTGAGGTGGTGCATCTCGTTCGGCAGAAGATGTTGACAGCTCAGAGCCGGCAGAAGAGTTATGCCGATCGGAGGAGGCGACCCCTCAGCTTTGCTGTGGGAGATCGAGTTTTCTTGAGAGTGTCTCCCATGAAGGGCGTGATGCGCTTCGGTAGGCGTGGGAAGCTGAGTCCCCGCTACATTGGTCCCTTTCCCATCGTTTAGCGCATTGGGGAAGTTGCTTATCGGTTGCAGTTACCTTCGGAGCTTTCCACGGTGCATGATGTGTTCCATGTATCGATGCTTCGGAAGTATATGCCCGATGACTCTCATGTTCTCGAGGATGCCGTTTGGCCTGATGTGACCCCAGATCTGTCCCTTCCGGAGTTTCCTGTTCGCATTGAGGATCGGCGAGAGCAGCGCCTGCGGAACAAGGTTATTCATCTGGTTAAGGTGGTCTGGCAGCGTCATTCTGGCGGCGAGGCATCTTGGGAGCGCGAGGATGAGATGCGGGAGTCGTATCCTTATTTGTTTGTGTGAGTCTTTCCCCCGTCCTTATGCCTTGTCCTTGAATTTCGAGGATGAAATTCGTTTAAGGGGGGAGGGCTGTAATGTCCCGGATCTTTCGGATCCTTCGTTATGGGTCCCGGATCTGGTTTGTCAGGGTGTTTGACTCTGTTGTGTCCGAAATTTCATTTCGGACATCTTTCGTGTTCGGATCGGCGCGATCCGGAGTCGTTTCGGAGGCCCGGAGTGTGTCCGTGGCTTTTCCGTGCGCGTTTTCCGATTTCCGCGTACGGGTTTCGGCGAGTCCTTCGGAACCCTGTAGCGGGTGAACCGGGTCGTTCACCAGCCCGCGAGTGGTACCGTTGCGATCAGCGTGTCGAGACGGTCGAGGAGGTGTATTTTTGTATTTTTTTCGATATTTTTGGCATTTTTCAGATTTTCTATTTAAAGCATTTTCTTTTTCTTTTTCTTCCCTTTTTCTTCTTCCTTCTTTCCCCTCCCGTGAGCGCGCAACGGTCACCCCCCTTTTTCCCCTCCTTGCCCGTTGGAACCTCGCGGCGGCCCCTTCCCCTCCGGCGACGGGTGGTGGACCTTGGCGGCAGCGCGGTGACGACGGCGGCGGCGAGAGGATCGCGGCGGTGCCCCCATTGGCGCGTGGTTGTGGAGTTCGTGGTTGAGCTAGATTTGAAGATCGTCGGCGATTCGGTGGATTTCGAGCTTCCTTGAAGTAGGGGGACGAATCCTTACCCTCTTTCTAGCATTCCCCGTGATTTCTAGGCCGTGGAGAGGCCGAGAGGGGCTAGATTCATGCCGGGAGGGTTATTTCCATGTTTGGGGTTTGAGCGCCGGATCCGTCGATTCGTGGGGGTTTTTGATCAATTTGGGGGCTCTAGATGCATGCTAGGTCGTTGTGGGGTGATTCCCCATTATTTTCCCTTCACCAAAGGGGGTGAATGTTCGTGGTTTTGTGATTTCCGGCCGTAGTTGGCGAACCGGGCTCGGCCCGATGTCGCGCTATAGTCCAGTGGCGCGTTCTTGATGAACGTGCTGTGTCGTCCGAGCGTGTCCGTCGGAGAAGACGAACGGTAAGGCGGTGGGGGAACGCGCCTGGTTCGGGTAGCGCGATCTCCATATCACGCTATCCAAGACTAGCGCGTTCAGATTGAACGCGCTAGCCTTGGGCAGCGCGACATGGAAGATCGCGCTAGCCAAAGCTAGCGCATTCTTCGGTGTCGCGCTAGGGATACCTAGCGCGACCTTTTCCCTTCCCCGAACCATATTTTGCGGGTAGCGTGACCTCCGGTTGGATGAGTTTTGGACCCGGTTGTGGCGTGGCCCTAGGGATGCCGTGGGCACCCAGTGAGAGCCACAGGGGCGCCTGGGGTTCCTCGTAGAATCAGTTACCCAAGTAGGGGTGCCGCGTGACTTGAGGGATGGTCGGACCTCATGCGTGTCCCCGGCTTCCGTACCTACCGTAGGATCATCGAGAGTCTGTGCTAGTACTTGGTCGGTGGTTTCCGTGGATTAGTCCTTACTCTCAGTGACCTGTCCACTAGTCGTAGCTTTCTGCGCACGCGTGTGCGGACCCACCTGGGAGTGGTGGAGAGCGAGACCCAGTGTGACGCGGTTTTTAGGCTGGTTACCGTAGGGCCCCTTGCCTTTGCCACCTGTGGACACCAAAAAAAGAGAGAAAAAAAAGGAGAGAGAGAAAGAAAAAGAAAAGAAGGAGAAAGAAAAGAAGAAAAAAAAAGAAAAGAAAGAAGAAGATAAAATTAAAAAAAATAAATAGATGAAGAGAAAAAGAAAAGAAAAAGAAAAAATAAATAATAATAATAATAAATAATATATATATATATATAAAGTAAAAAGGTTGGCCCACTCACTCTCTATTTCTCTCCCTTTTTTTCTCTCACTCTCACTTGGCCTCCCATCGTGGCACACTCCCTGGGCGCTCCCCCCGACACGCCTTCAGTGCCCTCACCCGGTACGCCCCTGCAACATCTCCTGCCGATGCACTCCCATGGCTCCCCCCATCCGGTGCACTCCTGCCGCCTCTGCCCGGTACACCTATGGTGTGCCGGATAACACCCAAAAGTTGTGCCGGAAGGCACACCTCCATCTGTACCGAACAACCTTCAAAGCCTCACCGCTGGCCATACCCTTGCCCTCCAGCTTCCAGTATAGACTAAAAGGTCTATGGCCTAGAACAACTGTTATTGAAAGGCTTGCAGTTACAAGTATTCTTCCACTTCTGTTGGCTGGCATTTTTGGTTCTCCTGGTAGGAATGAACAACTTGCAGACTATTTGCGAAAGCTTCCCGTTCACAGTACAATGAAAGAGGACTTGGTCCAATTACCACATTACAGATTTGATTGATGCGGTCTAATTCCTCTGCATGTTCGAAGAGCATCACAGCGTCATTTTAACATCTTATGGGAAACGGTTGTTTCACTTGGAAGTGGTCCCTTGCCAGGTGGGATGTCGTCGAGTTACCACCCAGACCCTAGATTTGCATGCGATGGAATGCATTCACCTATTTCGTGGCTTGATAGCTCTTGTTCCCCTGACGGTCAACACAGACTGACCACAACAAGCACCATTTCTTCAATAGTTTCACATGTTGGCAGCAATATGTTGTCAAAGAATCAGAATCTACATCCTCTCCCTCGTCTCATGGGTGTGCATACACCCAGGCCAAATTCTGGAATGGGGCCCGGCTCTCATGGACTTGTGAACAGGATGCGTCAAAACGATAGAATGTATGGCCAGTATGAAAATGCATGCAGAACTGGTGTGGGACTTTCCTCAAATGGTTTTGGTTCCAGAAGTAACAGGAATGGCTGGTATGCACTTGACCAAAAGTGCAAGCCCCAGGGTGGAGGTAATGGATATTTTGTGTATGGCAACGAGAACATGGAGTTGGGTAAGCTGAACAGAGGACCAAGATCTGGTAACCTCAAAACCCAAAAAGGGGTTGGACCCAATTTGACGATTGCAGTCAAGAGACAGAGCCTCCCTTCAAATGTGGATAATGAAGACTCCAGTATATTCCAGACGAAGACCTGTACAATAAAGTAGACTTTCCTAAAAGAACATTTCGAAGCAAAGCTTGTCATCATTTAAGTCATACAGTGAGGATGATGTTCACAAGAGCTTCAAATACATCGTCTGGACCAGCACTGGCGGTGGAACCAGAAACCTGCCCGATGCACTCAAGGAAACCGGAGACGCCGTGAGATGCCCACCGGTCATCATGGCCTTTCTTTTGGACCGAGCCATGCATGTCCTCCTCGTCTGGCAACTCCAGCAGCACCACACTCCTACACCACGGCACGCTCCCTCCAGCGGCACACCCCTACAAGTGCCCGGCGGCACACTTCAAGCAACGCCAGCCCGGCACGCTCCCCAGCCGTCGCACCCGGCACACCCGCGAGCGTCCGTGCCCGGCACACCCGCTGCCTCCTCCAGCGGTACACTTGAATCGCCTCTTCCACGGCACACTTGAATGGCCCTCTCCCCTTCTCACGCCACCTGGAGCCACTGCATCTCAGCCGCTCATCTCGCCTACACTGCCCACGCAAGCCCTCGCGAGTGGACACGCAGGCACGCCATTTCCCTCTCTCCCCCCGTTGACCGGTCAACTCCTGGATGGGACAACGGCTCCAAACGATACTCTGTTTTCTCCTGAGGCTGCTCGCGGGTTGGCTTCCTCTGCCCCGGCGGCTTGCCTCAACGCATCTCTGGCCACCGCAGTGGTGCCCCTCGCTGCTCATGGCTCCCCTCTCACGACCCCAATCGTCCAGGCCGAGGATGCTTCCGTGGCGCCGTCGCTCTACCCCCCCATCAGTAGCATCTCCCTCTGTTCATGGGCTTCGGTGCCCCCCCCTGCATCAGGGTCGCTCGTGGCCTCAGCGGATCCGACCCCTCCAGCCGGTGCGGCCTCTTGGGCCCCCTCTGCGACAACGCTCCCTCCGCGGCACACCCCCACCGCGAGCAACCCCTCCGCGGCACACTGCCACCCGTGGGTGTCTTCACCGGCACACACGCTGAACCCTCCCCCGACACACCCGAGAGCGTCCGTGTCCGGCACCCCTCCAACCACCTCACCTCCCGCGTCGGAACAGACACCTCCAGCAGCCGCACCCGGTGCACCCCCGCTGCCCTGTGAGCGGCACACCTCTAGCAGCCGCACCACGGCACACTCCCGCTCCACCCGGCACACCACTGTGCCGGATGACCAACCACCGCACCGGATGACACTCCCCTCCTCCTCTGTCGTGCAGATATTTCCAATGGCAAGGTCAGCACTGGATGAGATGTCAGAGTCAGGTGCTTTTAACAGAACTCCATCAACTTTTCGAAACAACATTTCACGAGATAAAACATCCCCTTTCCCTACCGAAGCTGGAAGATACCATCCATATTTTTCTTATGCATGTCCTCTGGCATCCAGATGCCTTGCATTTTTGAAGCTTAAGGGGCTTGACAGTGCTATCAGTTACACAGCCGTCAAACCCATCTCGGAAAGAACAAAGGAGGGCGATGGACATTTTGGAATGGGTATTTCCTAGTTCTAGTATGGAAGAGCCGGGAGCTGAACCTGACCCACTGGATGGAGCTAAGGGCATCAAGGAACTTAATGACATAGCAGAAAATGTTGTAATGGACTTGTACCCACATCAGTTGCAAGCCCAAATCAATGAGATTAATAAATGAATATATGATGCAATAAACAGTGGTGTATGCAAATGTGGATTCGCCAGAAAGCAAGGACCCTGTGATGAGGCTGTGAAAAGGTTATATGAAGCTATGGACAAATGTGAAGAAATCCTTAGCAGGTGATATCCGTCTATTTGTCACTCTTGTGAGGTTTGATGAGGTTTATACTGTACATTTCAAGTGCAACAAAAGTCTCTTACGAGAGTATCCAAATCTATTCAATCATACCAAAGACATTTATCAAATCCCTGGAATGAGCAGCACAGTTAACATGGGGCACATCAAAAAGCATTATTATGGAAGCCACCCTTCTATCAATCCCTACGGGATCATATCGGTTGGTCCTAGTATTAATTATTTGTCTCCTCACGACAGGCAAAGGTTTGTGAATCAGAGTGAAGAACTTTGGACTCTGTAAAATTCCGATCGTGTGTGAAGGAAATTGCAGTGAATCCTTGTGTGAGGAGGTGATATTGAGGTAAATGAGGAGGAGGCTAAGGCACATCTGAAAGCGACGATGACAGACGACCTTTGCAAACAGGAAATGGAACTTCAAAGCTCAAGCACTGATATGAAGGACCACCGGGCAAACAGCAGGCCTTGTTTCAAGGAAGACAAAATGTCTTACATGTCATCACTGGGACCGGCAACTACAGCAGAGGACGAGTTGCACGTCTAACAACGGTGGGAAGCTCCCTCATCCGGTGCACTCTCGAAGCACCTTAACCCGTGCACCCACCTGCAAGAGGCCTCACCCGGCACGCTCGCTGCTGGCCTTACCCGGCACGCCTCAAGCGACCCTTGGCCGGTACACCTTCAGGGTGTTCTGCCAGGCACGCTCGCTGCTAGCCCTTTCCGGCACAGTGGCGGCAAACACGCCGGACACTGTGTGTGACCCCCAGAGCGCAGCACGGTCGCGCCGAAGCCAGCCGGACTTCGCCAAACTATCAGCCTCCAGCTCTACACGCAAGCCATGAACCAGCAGAGGGTCACCTCCCAGGCCGGTATAGAGTGTGCACAATTGGAGCTTGAGTCAGCAAGCAGAAGGATCGAGGTTGACAGCGGCTGACATAGTTGCTTACCTGCAGAATGAGTTTGATTACGGTGGAGAGGAGGCATCAATGTCACCAAGGTTACAATGCCAGCACCAGCATTCTCAACCTGCCATGCACATCGCAGGCGCAAATCTCCAAAGTTCCACTACATTATTTGGGCAGGCACAACCTGCGCATAGCCCTCGGAGTGGTCAAGTTGATCACAATAAGAACACAGTTTTCTCAAATGCTCTTTCCAGTCCCATTCGGCGGAGCCTCCAGCCATATCACTTGTCTCAGTCTGGAGGGTTTTATCCCAACAATGTGTCAGCTTCCGGAAACGGAGCAAGGAACCATGAAATGAATCAGGAACCCAATTCCATTGGTTCCGCTGATACATCTATGGGTATGCACTCGGACAGCCCAGGTCCAGAACCCTACTAACTGGAGTAGCCTTGCGTGTTTCTCGTGGTTCATCCTGGAATTCTAACAACTGAAGCCTTGGCCCGGTGCAGTACAAACACCCATTGACCGGCACGCTTTGCCAGCCCCTCAACGGCACACTTCTTGGGTCTTCAACGGCACACTATGAAGTGCCTTCCACGGCACACTTTTTGTGCCCTTCGACGGCACACTATGGAAGTGCCTTCCACGGCACACTTTCTATGCCCTTCAACAGCACGCTATGAAGTGCCTTCCACGGCACGCCCATCCTGGGCTCCAGCGGCACACCCCCAGGGGTGTTCAGCGGTACACCCGCCAGGGGTTTTCAGCGGCACGCCCATCATGCTGTTCGACGGCACGCTGTTTGCCCCCTTCAACGGTACGCTTGGGCAAGCTTCAGCGACACGCCTTTTGCCCTCCTCAGCGACACACTTTGCCAGCCCGCCAGCGGCACAGCGTGAAGCCTTTTCAACGGCCGAACGACGTGCTGACCATGCCCTAAGCATCCTCGGCGCGCAGTGGCCTGTCCGAGGTGTCGGCCGGAGGTTGAGCCACGTAAGCTACCGCCTCGCCGCCCGGGACAGGGAAGGTCAAACGCCATCATTACAAGCCGCTTCCCGCCTCTGACGGCCGTGCTCGAAGGCTCCCGCTACTGGGAGTATAAAGGACTCCCACTTCGGAGAGGAGGATAGACGGGGAGGACACACCCACGGAGACGACGAGAGCCCGCCACGGTGAGAAGAGAGAAGAGGAAGAAGAAGCTGCTCCGGCGTTGGAGGCTTCCCGGAGGCCAGAGAAAAGAGAGAGAGTAAGAGAAAGAGAGAGAGAGGGAGGGTCTATGTAGCAGGGGGGAGTGGGGAAGAGCTGGGGCTGTCGCCCCTGCTCGACCCCAGATCTTCCCATCTTTCCCCCTCCTTTCTTCTTCATTTTCTTTCACTACTCTTGTCTCCAACTCCGATACCTTGGAATGTACATGGCCGATTTTGGCCTCTCTTGTGAATGGAAATTTTCCCCTTCTCGGATCTCTTGCTATCGTGTTTGATTCACGTCCGGATGCGCGCGTTTCAACCATTCTTCCTCCTCCTTCCGACGGTTTGGCCTCCAGTGGAGATCCTTCTTCCCCTCTGTCCTGGCCCTTGGCATGGGGTCCTTGACCTCCAACCCCGCGTACTTGCTTGAACGGGGAGGCCCATCTCCTTCTCCTAGACGCCCAGCCACCAACACCGTCCCTGGCCCTTTCCTCTTTGGCTCCATCACACTTAGGAAGTCTTTGGCCCAACCCCCTCAGTCCTTAGGCGACATACCTTGCTCGGTCCTCTACCAGTCCACCCCTATCCCGGTGCAGCCTCCCCAGCTCCCATCGGTACGCCCCATTGAACCCTTCATCGGCACGCCCCCATTGGGCCCTCGCCGGTGCGCTCTTCAACACCGTTCGTCGGTACGGCCTTGGCCGCCCTCCCCACCCTTGATCTTTCTAGCCCGGCACACCCCTGACCAGTCCCAGGGAGGTCCCCCGTCCATCGTTGCTTTCGGGTTTTCCGAGGTTTTTGTTAAAGGTGTTGCCGCTCTCGGGCGCCCACCTCCAGTTGACGGGTTCCGCCACTCCATGTGGGCGCGTTCCCTTTATTCCCCTTCCATCCCGGGTCCGGGGGAGATGCTGCCGAAATTTCGTCAGGATTGTAACTAATAAAAGAAATAAGAATACAATATAATTTTAACCTCTAAAAACAATGGTAAATCAAAAATACCTTGCATGAATCCCTGGAGGCCCGGCACGGCCTGGCCTTCCTCTGTTCGGCACCTTTTAGCCCTTCCCCGGTACACTTTTTCAAACCTTCTCCGGCACGCTCTTTTAGCCCTTCCCCGGCACACTCTTTCAAACCTTCCCCGGCACACTCTTTTAGCCTTTCCCCGGCACACTCTTTCAGCCCTTCCCCGGCACACTCTAGCCACCCTCTACCCGGCACACCCATCCACCCTCTATCCGGCACACTCTTAGCTTGCCTTCACCACCCTCTCTCAGCACTCGGGTGTAGGGAGACACTGCCGCATTTTCACCAGGATTAATATAATAATAAAAAAATAATAAAAATAATAATAATAATAATAATAATGAAATAATAATAATGAAATAATAATAATAATAAATGAAATAAAAAAATAAAAAGATAAAAGGGAAATAATGCAAGCTTCCCTAGTGCAATTAACAAATAAAAAGAAAGCATTCCCCCCTCCTCCATGCATGCATTAAATTAATCACATCAAAACTTGCATAAATAGAGCCTTGTACATCGTGTGAAGACCCTCCCACACGCACGTTCCAAATGTAACAAATAATAACAATAACAAATGATAATAAAAAGAAATAATGATAATAATAATAAAACTCGTAAAAAGATAAAATATATATAAAATAAACAAATATATATAA
Organism: Amorphophallus konjac; assembly: GCA_022559845.1. Classification (NCBI taxonomy): domain Eukaryota; kingdom Viridiplantae; phylum Streptophyta; class Magnoliopsida; order Alismatales; family Araceae; genus Amorphophallus; species Amorphophallus konjac. Next base: position 6,484,953 of record CM040122.1, on the reverse strand, counting down.
AATAAACAAGTAAATAAATAAGTAAATAAAATAAGCGAATGATAATAAAATAAATAAAGAAAGTATAATATAACGCACCGGTAATAAAAGGAGGATCAATGAGCAACATAAAAAAAATAATAAATAAATAAATAAATGAATAGTTATGACAACAACGAGTAGAACGATGTGGCTCTCATTACCCCCCCAGACTCTATGCATGGGAATATCAATAAGGCCTTCATGGGTCACGCCTAGAGCTCGGGTTCTTCCCAATCATGGTCAATGTCTGACTCACACGCTAGGCCAATAGCCCGTTATCTCTGAACATGTATTTATCTTGGGATCTAATCCTGGGACATTCTCTCGTTGCCCTCCTTTGGCATCAGAAATATTGACGATGCCCATGCGAGCCTGACTTCGACCGCGGGGGGCCCACCGCAGTATGGTCACGGCTTGATCTTGCACCGAGCCGATAAACTGGTTGGTTTCTGACCGCTTTAACTGGGATTTAATTGAATATTCTCGTTCCTCTGAACAATAAATTTGCCGTACCCCGGCATACATATGTTTCGGTTTTTCCATGACGATTGCACTTTTCTCGAGCCGGACATTCGTCCGAACATTAAATGGTCAAACACATGACCAACATGAGCTCAAATACTTTCTTCATGCCCTCGTGTAAGGACGTCAGTGTTTCTTAATATATTTTTATGCAATTAATTTTCTGGCCATGAGGCCCTTTTTCTCGGCGATTAATCAAGGGTGTTCCCCTCTTTGAGGGGATGTAAATGACGTCGTGACCTTCATGGCGCGGCGGGTTTTGGTCCCGACACGAACCACACAATCGTCTGACGAAGTCAGGTTGAGCGCACCATGGGCTCTTCGGAGCCCGAATAAATCGTCACTCTATGACTGGCACGCCCACGCACTTAATAAACCAACAAACGAATAAAATAATTGTTAAATAAAAAAGTGCGTCCACAAGTCTGGCACGCCCGGTGGGACCAAAACCACCCTTCATCTCTTCGCCGGGATTAAGGGCCTTATGGCCCCTTCTTAAAATACTAATTATTTGATCTTCAAATGCAGGGTTGCATTCGTGAGATCACGATGGTCGTCTCTTGCGAACCGCTTGTTGTTGCCAACCATGTCACCCGTGGCTACTTGGCCGTGCCGATGCAGTTCGGCAGCTTTCCGCCCATCGTCGGCTTCCCCAACTTCTTGGGGGTCGCATTCGTGGAACTCTTGGAGACCCAGGAGGTGGACTGCGTCGCCACTGCAACGACGACATCAGACAAGACCAAGGTGATGGACTGCTACGTCCACCAAGCTGCTCCTTGTGCCTCCGTCAATCGGAAGTGCTCACCGGCTGCCAGGCGGGTAGCCAAGAAGAACAGCGGCATACTGCACGGCCGGTTATCTGCTTCGGCAAGTCCGTTCTTATCGGAGGAGTCCAACTGTTCTTGAATGGCCGCCAGGCCAGGATTACACCTGAGAGGGTGATCGCCGCAGTGCCAGTGCGCAACTCTTTTGAAGCATTGGCCCACATCAAGACGGACCGTGCCGAGTCCAAGACAAGGGGTCGGTTGCTCCCAAAGCCAACCAAGCTCAAGCAGATCTGGGTGCCCAAGAGAGCCCATGCTGTCCCCGCCATCCGTGGAGAACTTCTGAGGGTCCGCCAAGCAAGACCAAAGGAAGATGCACAGGCTGAGGTGATAGCCCCAATTCATCCCTCGCCAGCATTGGCTACCCAGGCCCAGTCGGGGAAGATGTCCCACCACACCAAGCTGGGGGCAAGGATTCCTGTCTTTGAGAAACCAGCTACTTTCCGAAGACCATCCACTAGAAAAGCAAAGAAGAATAGAAGTCTCCAGGCTTGCTCCTGTAACACAGTCGGAACGGCCGACCACTATGGGGCTTCGCCCCCAGATTATGATGAAGCTGCTAGGCTCGCTAAAGGGCTAGAACCCGCTATCGCAAGACAAGGGGCCGTGATTACAGCGCAAGCCCATACTGAAACACCCGATGCAGATCTGATCACGGTGACTGTGAATGTGGTCACCACTGGAAATGATGGAGAGGAACCAGCGCCTGCTTCAAATGCTCCAACAGGAGAGCAAGGTCATGCTCCCAGCTCCTCCATGCCTGATCAGGCCACCATGATGCTCATGATGCAAAGATACCAGCAAGAAATTGAGATGCTGAGGAAACAACTCAGCGGCATGAATGTACATGCTCTGGCTTCAAGGCAGGTCGAGTTCCCTCTTGAAGCCTCACAGAGAGGTGCTAATGAACATGCAGCTGCCCTTCCAACCATGGCTTCTCAGCCGCACTTGATCATGCTGGGGGCACGGCCCCGACTCTACAGCCTACTCTCCCGTTGCAGGGGACGGCTACTACACCTCAACCAATGGTGCTGATGCCACCAATGACCCAACAAGCTCTATGTTGCCCGAGCTCGGCTGACCCGGCAGGGATAAATGAAACAATGATAGAGCAAATGATAGAAAAGAAGCTGGTAGATCGAGGTGGTGATGATTATGCCTCATTCGATGCCTACAAGGTGCCGTACCCGATCCACCATGCTGCTAAAAAGCTACCTCCCGGCGTCACTAAGCCGCCAAAATTTGATAAATTCAATGGACAAGGATCGCCAAAGGAGCACATAGCCTATTACATCAACATGATGGGTGATTTGGCGACCGACGAGTCCTACTTATTAAAGTACTTTGGGTCCTCACTGACGGGACTTGCTTTCGAATGGTACTCCAACCTGCCAGCTGGAGCAATCAATGATTGGTCAGATATGCAGCGCCAATTCCGGGAGCGGTTCCATATAGCCGAAAGAGAAATAACCATGGCTGAGCTCTATACCTCCAAGCAGAGGCACGATGAGACTGGCTTGGACTATATCAAACGATGGCGAAATCTCAGCATGAGATGCAAACGCCCGCTACACCAAGAGGATGCAGTTCAAATATGCAAACAGAACTTGAGGCCGGATATCCTCGAGAGGATGATCGGGAGTGATATTAAGACTTTCGACCGGCTAAACAATGTGGTGGCCGAGATCGAGGCCTTCCTCTCCAGCTATCCTTACATTCCCACTCCTGCAAGCCAGAGGAACCGATTTGTCGATAAGCAGTCAGAGCCGAAGGAGGCTTGTACGATTGATTTCAAGGGGTTTGAACCCCATAAGAACATAGGCAAAAGGCTTGTTAGCCCTCCCCTTGCTGAACCCAATGAACCACAAGAGGGCCCATCCTTGCGGACTAAAATGAAGAAGCTATATTCCTTTCCTAAGGAGAGAACCCGGGCCTTATTTGAATGGGCCACCCAATACAACAAAGTCACCCTCCTAGTGCCAAAGAGGCCGGCGGATGCTAGCAGAAAAGACGATCCCCGCTTCTGCCCGTATCATCAGATGATCGGTCACCCTACTGAAGATTGCTATCCATTCAAAGATGCTATTGAACGGCTGATCCGAGGGGGAGCTCCAGATGGGCGACCACAAGGTTGACCCTCCACTTCCTCACGAGTTGCCCGATCTTAAAAGGGCGGTCAATATGGTGTCTTTGCACCCGCTACCACCAGAAGGGTCAAGGCCTTCCGCAAAGAAGATGAAAGGAGGAAGCTGAAGGTCAAAGGGAAGGGGGTTACCCTCTCTTGCGATACATTGTCTAGCCTTCCCGGCACGAGCCAAGCCGCTAAGGAAAGAAATGAGAACCATGTTGTCCACTGCCCGTCAGAGAGGCGCGCCACCATACTCCCTCTCCACGTGAGAACATGGGGGCAAGAATGCCAACTTTTGAAGCATGGGATTCCCCCGACAATGATGACGAGACGCTGTTGGCCCCGCCCAGAGTCCAGACGGAAGGCAGCACCTCCAGCTCCCCTCAACCTGACCCTGCCATGGTAGCAGAACTATATCAAAAGCTTCAGGAGACTGAAGTGCTAAGAAGAAATTAAGTGAAATGGGTCTATACCTAGCTATACCCGGACAGGCCGGGTCACCTCCCGAAGTTTCACAAAGCGGCGCTAAGCCCCGAATGACACGTGATTATACTGGGGGCACCCCCTCTCAGCATCTTCATCACGCGCCTCCCGCGCATCTCCCGGCTCCCCGAACATGTCAGGGGGCAGCTAGCACATCTCGCGCCATGTCATCCATGGCCCCGCTTCCACAACCGACTGGCTCGAGCCGCGGCTTTTCGACTCCGCCAATAATGAGTAAGCCGAGAATGGAGCGTGCTGCTAAACTAAAGCTAGCCGAAGAAGAGATCACCCAGGTAATGCTGCATACGACCAAGCAGAGGATGATGAATATGCCTCGGATTACATTCGGCGATGGAGGGACCTCAATGCGAGGTGCAAGCATTCGCCCAACTACCAGGATGCTCTCCAAATATGCCAGCACAACATGAAGACGCACCGCCTGCTGAGGGCGATTGGCGTCGAAATTAAATCCTTCGAACAACTGGATGATCTTGCGACGGATGTTGAAGACCTCTTGGCAAAACATTGCCCGTCTACTACTGTCCAGAATTGTGAACATAGGCCGACTGATGAGTCACAGGCACAAATGGAGACAAATCCAGCTGACCTTGAGACCTTTGGGCAACGACAGAAGAAATTGAAAGAGGCGGCTGGCCCTCCCTCCCCTAAGCCCTTTGAGCGACACTTTTCACTGAGAGGCAAAATGATGAAACCCTATTCCTTTCAAAGGACAAGACTCGGGCTCTTTTTGAGTGGGCCCAAGAATATGGCAAAGTAACGCTCCCAAAGCCCAAGAGACCGAATGAGGCAGAAAGAAAAGATGACCCTCAGTTTTGCCTATACCATCGAGGTTTGGGGCATTCTATTGAGGATTGCTACATATTCAAAGACATCATGGAAGGCCTGATTAACTCGGGTGAATTGCAAATGGGCAAGTATAAGGTGGAACCACCGTGCCCTCACCAGATGCCTGTCTTTAAGGCGGCGGCTAACAAGGCCCCTCTGCGTCGGTCGGAGCAACACAAGCACTAAACGGTGCCTCGGGCCCCATGTGCCCCGCTATCATCTATTCACATGACTTTTTATGAAGAGAACAAGTCACCATGTGCAGGGATTTGCTTTGAGCAGCTCCTTCACTTTTTCACCCCCGTCCTGGGGGCACCTTGAGCTGTAATGTCATTTGGGCGTCTACAGGCCCCGTCGAACCTGTAAGGGCACTTGGGCAGCTTAACAGCCCGCTGAAGAAATGGAAATACCATGATTTACTTAAGGCCCACCGGGTCTATAAATGTTTGGGGTGACAACTTGCTGCGAGTGATGTCCGTATGATAGCCGACTTGAATCCCTCATTCGTAGGAATCATTCGCCATGCTTTATGCCAAAAAAAAAAGGAAAATGAAGAGGGGAAAAGAAAGCAAAAAAAAGAGAAAGGAAGAGTAAGAGAAGAACAAGAGGAAGAGAAGAAAAGAGAACAAAAAGAAGAGAGAAAAGATGAGCAGAAGTATAAAGAAAGGAGGTGTCATCGGTGTTCATTAACCCCCCCCCCCTCTCAACGATCCTTCGGCTTTACAGCCTACTCTCAAGGCCCATTGGCACACACAGCCTGCTCTCTTGATGTCTCTTGGCTTCGATAGCCCGCTTTCCCAATTTCGGCTCTTTGCAACCCGCTCCTCAACTTCGGCTTTGGTAGCCTGCTTCCCAAATTTGGGCTTTCGCAGCCCATTTCCCTGATTTCGGTCTTCACGACCCGCTTCCTAATCTTGGCTCTTGTAGCCTGCTTCCCAGACTTTGGCCTTTGTAGCCTGCTTCCCAACTTTGGCTTTTTACAGCCTACTCCCCAGCTTCGGCTCTTCATAGCCCGCTTCCTAATTTTGGCTCTTGTAGCATGCTTCCCAACTTCGGTTCTTTGCAACCCGCTTCTCAACTGCGGCTTGTAGCCCTGCTTCCCCAACATTCTGGCTTCCGTAGCCCGCTTCCCTTTGGCCTTCGTGGCCTGCTTCCTGATTTTGGCTCCCGTAGCCTGCTTCCCTGATTTTGGCTCCCGTAGCCTACTTTCCCGATCTTTGGCTCTCGTAGCCTGCTTTCCTTAATTTCGGCTCTTGCAGCTCGCTCCCTGACTTCGGCTCTTGCGGCCCGCTTCCCATACTTTGGCTTTCGTAGCCTGCTTCCCAAACTTCGGCTCTTGGTAGTCTACTTCCCAAAATTTTTGGCCCTTGCAGCCTGCTTCCCATCTCTCGGCGCTTCATAGCCCGCTTCCTGACCTTGGCTCTTGCAGCCCGCTTTCCAATTTCGGCATTTGTCGCCTGCTTCCCAATTCTGACTTTTGCAGCCACTTCCCCTGACTCTGGCTTTCATAGCCTGCTTCCCAGAATTTCTAGCTCTGGTAGCCTACTTCCCAACTTCGGCTCCTTGCAGTCTGTTTCCCAATAACTTTGGCTTTTGTAGCATACTCTCTCAACTTTGGATTTGTAGCCTGCTCTCTCAATTTTGGCTCTTTGTAGCCCGCTTCCTAATTTCGACTCTTGCAGCCCGCTTCCCAATTTTGGCTCTTGTAGCCTGCTTCCCAGCCTCAGCTCTTGCAGCCCACTTCCCTAATTTCCTTTTGCCCCTTCTCGGTCTGCTTCCCTAATACCTTTACTACCACTACACTTATATGTAACAACAATATTTTCTTATGCAAAAAAAAAGAGCAACAACAACAAAAAAAAACAACAAAAAAGGTGAGAGAAGAGAATGCTTGGTTAGCCCGCTTGCATGCTTGCTTATATTATAGGATAATACACACCTCCTTGCAAATTTCTAAGACCTTGTTTCCTTGCTAAATAATAATGTCCCGATTCCGGATGCACGCGCGTCACGGCATACGCTCGAAGAGAACCCAATTATGGCGAGTGCACACGTCAAGGGGAAGAGTCATGGCTGAATCGCTAAGCCCAACTCACAAAATAAACCTGAGGCAACGCTCCCACACTTAGCACTTAATGTGTTCAATAGCTTTTAACCATAGGGACTGCCCGAATTCCTTCTTAGCACTCCACGGAAACTTGAATTCTTGCACTCGCGTGAAAGGTGATCGTGAGGAAAAAGCTGCCTACCCCCACTGTAAAAAGAAAAAAGAAAAAAAAGAAGAAGAGAGAGAGAAACGCGGATCCGAGTAGCCGGGAATCCCCACTGAAACAAATGAGGAGACTCGCGCGAAATGGTGAAGCGAATTATAATAAGGATGAAACTTATTAGCCGGGAATCCCCATTGAGACACATGAGGAGACTCGCGTCAAACGGTAGAATCCGTAATAAAATTATAATGAGGATGAATCCTAGTAGCCGGGAATCCCCACTGAAACAAATGAGGAGACTCGCGCTGAACGGTGAAATCTGCTACCAAAATAAACAGATGGGGGCTGTGTGAAGCTACCGAAAGTCGAAAGCCTGAAACATATGTGTAGGTGCTAGAGTGATCCTCGAGTGTCACCAGGAAAACCTGCATATCCCTATGGTTAGGGCCCTTTGTTCACACATTTGCACTGCCACGTCACAGAGAATTACCTCGGGTGAAATGCGTGAATTTAGGTTAAGCACGCAAGACATGCGATATCCTCTTGACGTGTGCACCACCCCTCAATTATGCCTCGTGGCCCGCATCGTGTCTACGAATTTTGGGCGATGTCCCTATCCTATCCCCTATAGAGAGAGCTGCCTTACTTATATTTATGTTATGTCTGCTAATGAATGCTTGCATGCTTGAGTAAAAAATTACAATATAAAAAAATAATAAATAATAAAAATATGTGTATACAATAAAGTCAATTTCGGCTAGCGAAGCCTACTTTCCCAGCTCTGGCTCATAGAGCCCAATCTTGGCCCCCATGGCCTACCTCCTGCCCTCGCGGCTCGTTAATCTCCTAATCCGGCCTCCACGGCATGCCTCCCGTAACTTTGGCTCGTGTAGCCTGCTTCCCAATTTCGGCTCTTTGCAGCCCGCTTTCCAATTTCGGCCTTTGTCGCCTGCTTCCCAATTTTGGCTCGTGTAGCCTGCTTCCCAATTTTGGTTCTTTGCAGTCCGCTTCTCAACTTTGGCCCTTGCAGCCTGCTTCCCAGAACCCGGCTCTCGTAGCCTGCTCTCCAGAATTTGGCCTTCACGGCCCGCTTCCCATAATTTCGGCTCTTGCAGCCTGCTTCCCAATACCCTTGGCTTTATTGCCTGCCTCCCCAATTCGGCTTCCATATCCTACTTCCCAACTTTGGCTCTTGTAGCCTGCTTACCTCGGCCCCCATGGCCCGCTTTCCCAATTTTGGCTCTGGCAGCCTGCCCCCCAAATTTCGGCTTTCACAGCCCGCTTTCCTGATTTGTGGACACTAAACAAATCCTCACCTCATGTTTACGTGCATGGGAATATAGAAGAAGAGAAGAAAAGAAAATAGAGAAGAAAAGAAAGAAAAGAGACAAAGAGACCAACAAGCCATGTCAGCCCCCGACGCCTTATCGGCACTGGCGAAGAGACCAAGAGACCAACAAGCCATGTCAGCCCCCGACGCCCTATCGGCACTGGCGAAGAGACCAAGAGATCAACAAACCGTGTCAGCTCCCGACACCCCGTCCCACCGCGCTTCTGATACCTCCCGGCTCTAATAGCCCAATCTCAACTTCGGCTCCCATAGCCTGCTGCCCAACTCTGGCCCATGTGGTCTGGTCTCTTGATCTCAACCTCTGTATGTGGACCCGCTATCCTTATCATGATAAATCTCTTAGACATGCTACACCCGCAGGCCCCGCTCTGCTCATCCTTCACTCGCGTCACCCGCGGGTGGGGGGCATTTGTGGACACCAAAAAAAGAGAGAAAAAAAAAGGAGAGAGAGAAAGAAAAAGAAAAGAAGGAGAAAGAAAAGAAGAAAAAGAAAGAAAAGAAAGAAGAAGATAAAATAAAAAAAATAAATAGAAGAAGAGAAAAAGAAAATAAAAAGAAAAAATAAATAATAATAATAATAATAAATAATATATATATATAAAGTAAAAAGGTTGGCCCACTCACTCTCTATTTCTCTCCCTTTTTTTCTCTCACTCTCACTTGGCCTCCCATCGTGGCACACTCCCTGGGCGCTCCCCCCGGCACGCCTTCAGTGCCCTCACCCGGTACGCCCCCGCAACATCTCCTGCCGATGCACTCCCATGGCTCCCCCCATCTGGTGCACTCCTGCCGCCTCTGCCCGGTACACCTATGGTGTGCCGGATAACACCCAAAAGTTGTGCCGGAAGGCACACCTCCATCTGTACCGGACAACCTTCAAAGCCTCACCGCTGGCCATACCCTTGCCCTCCAGCTTCCAGTATAGACTAAAAGGTCTATGGCCTAGAACAACTGTTATTGAAAGGCTTCCAGTTACAAGTATTCTTCCACTTCTGTTGGCTGGCATTTTTGGTTCTCCTGGTAGGAATGAACAACTTGCAGACTATTTGCGAAAGCTTCCCGTTCACAGTACAATGAAAGAGGACTTGGTCCAATTACCACATTACAGATTTGATTGATGCGGTCTAATTCCTCTGCATGTTCGAAGAGCATCACAGCGTCATTTTAACATCTTATGGGAAACGGTTGTTTCACTTGGAAGTGGTCCCTTGCCAGGTGGGATGTCGTCGAGTTACCACCCAGACCCTAGATTTGCATGCGATGGAATGCATTCACCTATTTCGTGGCTTGATAGCTCTTGTTCCCCTGACGGTCAACACAGACTGACCACAACAAGCACCATTTCTTCAATAGTTTCACATGTTGGCAGCAATATGTTGTCAAAGAATCAGAATCTACATCCTCTCCCTCGTCTCATGGGTGTGCATACACCCAGGCCAAATTCTGGAATGGGGCCCGGCTCTCATGGACTTGTGAACAGGATGCGTCAAAACGATAGAATGTATGGCCAGTATGAAAATGCATGCAGAACTGGTGTGGGATTTTCCTCAAATGGTTTTGGTTCCAGAAGTAATAGGAATGGCTGGTATGCACTTGACCAAAAGTGCAAGCCCCAGGGTGGAGGTAATGGATATTTTGTGTATGGCAACGAGAACATGGAGTTGGGTAAGCTGAACAGAGGACCAAGATCTGGTAACCTCAAAACCCAAAAAGGGGTTGGACCCAATTTGACGATTGCAGTCAAGAGACAGAGCCTCCCTTCAAATGTGGATAATGAAGACTCCAGTATATTCCAGACGAAGACCTGTACAATAAAGTAGACTTTCCTAAAAGAACATTTCGAAGCAAAGCTTGACATCATTTAAGTCATACAGTGAGGATGATGTTCACAAGAGCTTCAAATACATCGTCTGGACCAGCACTGGCGGTGGAACCAGAAACCTGCCCGATGCGCTCAAGGAATCCGGAGACGCCGTGAGATGCCCACCGGTCATCATGGCCTTTCTTTTGGACCGAGCCATGCATGTCCTCCTCGTCCGGCAACTCCAGCAGCACCACACTCCTACACCACGGCACGCTCCCTCCAGCGGCACACCCCTACAAGTGCCCGGCGGCACACTTCAAGCAACGCCAGCCCGGCACGCTCCCCAGCCGTCGCACCCGGCACACCCGCGAGCGTCCGTGCCCGGCACACCCGCTGCCTCCTCCAGCGGTACACTTGAATCGCCTCTTCCACGGCACACTTGAATGGCCCTCTCCCCTTCTCACGCCACCTGGAGCCACTGCATCTCAGCCGCTCATCTCGCCTACACTGCCCACGCAAGCCCTCGCGAGTGGACACGCAGGCACGCCATTTCCCTCTCTCCCCCCGTTGACCGGTCAACTCCTGGATGGGACAACGGCTCCAAACGATACTCTGTTTTCTCCTGAGGCTGCTCGCGGGTTGGCTTCCTCTGCCCCGGCGGCTTGCCTCAACGCATCTCTGGCCACCGCAGTGGTGCCCCTCGCTGCTCATGGCTCCCCTCTCACGACCCCAATCGTCCAGGCCGAGGATGCTTCCGTGGCGCCGTCGCTCTACCCCCCCATCAGTAGCATCTCCCTCTGTTCATGGGCTTCGGTGCCCCCCCCTGCATCAGGGTCGCTCGTGGCCTCAGCGGATCCGACCCCTCCAGCCGGTGCGGCCTCTTGGGCCCCCTCTGCGACAACGCTCCCTCCGCGGCACACCCCCACCGCGAGCAACCCCTCCGCGGCACACTGCCACCCGTGGGTGTCTTCACCGGCACACACGCTGAACCCTCCCCCGACACACCCGAGAGCGTCCGTGTCCGGCACACCTCCAACCACCTCACCTCCCGCGTCGGAACGGACACCTCCAGCAGCCGCACCCGGTGCACCCCCGCTGCCCTATGAGCAGCACACCTCTAGCAGCCGCACCACGGCACACTCCCGCTCCACCCGGCACACCACTGTGCCGGATGACCAACCACCGCACCGGATGACACTCCCCTCCTCCTCTGTCGTGCAGATATTTCCAATGGCAAGGTCAGCACTGGATGAGATGTCAGAGTCAGGTGCTTTTAACAGAACTCCATCAACTTTTCAAAACAACATTTCACGAGATAAAACATCCCCTTTCCCTACCGAAGCTGGAAGATACCATCCATATTTTTCTTATGCATGTCCTCTGGCATCCAGATGCCTTGCATTTTTGAAGCTTAAGGGGCTTGACAGTGCTATCAGTTACACAGCCGTCAAGCCCATCTGGGAAAGAACAAAGGAGGGCGATGGACATTTTGGAATGGGTATTTCCTAGTTCTAGTATGGAAGAGCCGGGAGCTGAACCTGACCCACTGGATGGAGCTAAGGGCATCAAGGAACTTTATGAGCTTGCTGGTGCAAGCTATTCTGGCAAATATACTCTACCTGTTTTACGGAACAAGAAAAACAACACAATTGTGAACAATGAGAGTGCCGAGATAATACAGATGTTGAACACTGAATTTAATGACATAGCAGAAAATGTTGTAATGGACTTGTACCCACATCAGTTGCAAGCCCAAATCAATGAGATTAATAAATGAATATATGATGCAATAAACAGTGGTGTATGCAAATGTGGATTCGCCAGAAAGCAAGGACCCTGTGATGAGGCTGTGAAAAGGTTATATGAAGCTATGGACAAATGTGAAGAAATCCTTAGCAGGTGATATCCGTCTATTTGTCACTCTTGTGAGGTTTGATGAGGTTTATACTGTACATTTCAAGTGCAACAAAAGTCTCTTACGAGAGTATCCAAATCTATTCAATCATACCAAAGACATTTATCAAATCCCTGGAATGAGCAGCACAGTTAACATGGGGCACATCAAAAAGCATTATTATGGAAGCCACCCTTCTATCAATCCCTACGGGATCATATCGGTTGGTCCTAGTATTAATTATTCGTCTCCTCACGACAGGCAAAGGTTTGTGAATCAGAGTGAAGAACTTTGGACTCTGTAAAATTCCGATCGTGTGTGAAGGAAATTGCAGTGAATCCTTGTGTGAGGAGGTGATATTGAGGTAAATGAGGAGGAGGCTAAGGCACATCTGAAAGCGACGATGACAGACGACCTTTGCAAACAGGAAATGGAACTTCAAAGCTCAAGCACTGATATGAAGGACCACCGGGCAAACAGCAGGCCTTGTTTCAAGGAAGACAAAATGTCTTACATGTCATCACTGGGACCGGCAACTACAGCAGAGGACGAGTTGCACGTCTAACAACGGTGGGAAGCTCCCTCATCCGGTGCACTCTCGAAGCACCTTAACCCGTGCACCCACCTGCAAGAGGCCTCACCCGGCACGCTCGCTGCTGGCCTCACCCGGCACGCCTCAAGCGACCCTTGGCCGGTACACCTTCAGGGTGTTCCGCCCGGCACGCTCGCTGCTAGCCCTTTCCGGCACAGTGGCGGCAAACACGCCGGACACTGTGTGTGACCCCCAGAGCGCAACACGGTCGCACCGAAGCCAGCCGGACTTCGCCAAACTATCAGCCTCCAGCTCTACATGCAAGCCATGAACCAACAGAGGGTCACCTCCCAGGCCGGTATAGAGTGTGCACAATTGGGGCTTAAGTCAGCAAGCAGAAGGATCGAGGTTGACAACGGCTGACATAGTTGCTTACCTGCAGAATGAGTTTGATTACGGTGGAGAGGAGGCATCAATGTCACCAAGGTTACAATGCCAGCACCAGCATTCTCAACCTGCCATGCACCTCGCAGGCGCAAATCTCCAAAGTTCCACTACATTATTTGGGCAGGCACAACCTGCGCATAACCCTCGGAGTGGTCAAGTTGATCAAAATAAGAACACAGTTTTCTCAAATGCTCTTTCCAGTCCCATTCGGCAGAGCCTCCAGCCATATCACTTGTCTCAGTCTGGAGGGTTTTATCCCAACAATGTGTCAGCTTCCGGAAACGGAGCAAGGAACCATGAAATGAATCAGGAACCCAATTCCATTGGTTCTGCTGATACATCTATGGGTATGCACTCGGACAGCCCAGGTCCAGAACCCTACTAACTGGAGTAGCCTTGCGTGTTTCTCGTGGTTCATCCTGGAATTCTAACAACTGAAGCCTTGGCCCGGTGCAGTACAAACACCCATTGACCGGCACGCTTTGCCAGCCCCTCAACGGCACACTTCTTGGGTCTTCAACGGCACACTATGAAGTGCCTTCCACGGCACACTTTTTGTGCCCTTCGACGGCACACTATGGAAGTGCCTTCCACGGCACACTTTCTATGCCCTTCAACAGCACGCTATGAAGTGCCTTCCACGGCACGCCCATCCTGGGCTCCAGCGGCACACCCCCAGGGGTGTACAGTGGTACACCCGCCAGGGGTTTTCAGCAGCACGCCCATCATGCTGTTCGACGGCACGCTGTTTGCCCCCTTCAACGGTACGCTTGGGCAAGCTTCAGCGACACGCCTTTTGCCCTCCTCAGCGACACACTTTGCCAGCCCGCCAGCGGCACAGCGTGAAGCCTTTTCAACGGCCGAACGACGTGCTGACCATGCCCTAAGCATCCTCGGCGCGCAGTGGCCTGTCCGAGGTGTCGGCCGGAGGTTGGGCCACGTAAGCTACCGCCTCGCCGCCCGGGACAGGGAAGGTCAAACGCCATCATTACAAGCCGCTTCCCGCCTCTGACGGCCGTGCTCGAAGGCTCCCGCTATTGGGAGTATAAAGGACTCCCACTTCGGAGAGGAGGATAGACGGGGAGGACACACCCACGGAGACGACGAGAGCCCGCCATGGTGAGAAGAGAGAAGAGGAAGAAGAAGCTGCTCCGGCGTTGGAGGCTTCCCGGAGGCCAGAGAAAAGAGAGAGAGTAAGAGAAAGAGAGAGAGGGGGAGGGTCTATGTAGCAGGGGGGAGTGGGGAAGAGCTGGGGCTGTCGCCCCTGCTCGACCCCAGATCTTCCCATCTTTCCCCCTCCTTTCTTCTTCATTTTCTTTCACTACTCTTGTCTCCAACTCCGATACCTTGGAATGTACATGGCCGATTTTGGCCTCTCTTGTGAATGGAAATTTTCCCCTTCTCGGATCTCTTGCTATCGTGTTTGATTCACGTCCGGATGCGCGCGTTTCAACCATTCTTCCTCCTCCTTCCGACGGTTTGGCCTCCAGTGGAGATCCTTCTTCCCCTCTGTCCTGGCCCTTGGCATGGGGTCCTTGACCTCCAACCCCGCGTACTTGCTTGAACGGGGAGGCCCATCTCCTTCTCCTAGACGCCCAGCCACCAACACCGTCCCTGGCCCTTTCCTCTTTGGCTCCATCACACTTAGGAAGTCTTTGGCCCAACCCCCTCAGTCCTTAGGCGACATACCTTGCTCGGTCCTCCACCAGTCCACCCCTATCCCGGTGCAGCCTCCCCAGCTCCCATCGGTACGCCCCATTGAACCCTTCGCCGGCACGCCCCCATTGGGCCCTCGCCGGTGCGCTCTTCAACACCGTTCGTCGGTACGGCCTTGGCCGCCCTCCCCACCCTTGATCTTTCTAGCCCGGCACACCCCTGACCAGTCCCAGGGAGGTCCCCCGTCCATCGTTGCTTTCGGGTTTTCCGAGGTTTTTGTTAAAGGTGTTGCCGCTCTCGGGCGCCCACCTCCAGTTGACGGGTTCCGCCACTCCATGTGGGCGCGTTCCCTTTATTCCCCTTCCATCCCGGGTCCGGGGGAGATGCTGCCGAAATTTCGTCAGGATTGCAACTAATAAAAGAAATAATAATACAATATAATTTTAACCTCTAAAAACAATGGTAAATCAAAAATACCTTGCATGAATCCCTGGAGGCCCGGCACGGCCTGGCCTTCCTCTGTTCGGCACCTTTTAGCCCTTCCCCGGCACACTTTTTCAAACCTTCTCCGGCACACTCTTTTAGCCCTTCCCCGGCACACTTTTCAAACCTTCCCCATCACACTCTTTTAGCCCTTCCCCGGCACACTTTTTCAAACCTTCCCCGGCACACTCTTTTAGCCCTTCCCCGGCACACTTTTTCAAACCTTCCCCGGCACACTCTTTTAGCCCTTCCCCGGCACACTCTTTTAGCCCTTCCCCGGCACACCCATCCACCCTTCCCCGGCACACTCTTAGCTTGCCTTCACCGCCCTCTCTCAACGCTCGGGTGCAAGGGAGACAATGCCGTATTTTCACCAGGATTAATATAATAATAAAATAATAATAATAAATAATAATAGTAATAGTAATAAAATACTAATAATAATGAAATAATAATAATAATAAAAATAAAAAGGATAAAAGGAAATAATGCAAGCTTCCTTTGTGCAATTAACAAATAAAAAGAAAGCACCCCTCCTCCTCCATACATGCATTAATCTGATCGCATCAAAACTTGCATAAATAGGGCCTTGTATATCGTGTGAAGACCCTCCCACGCACGCTTCAAATGTAACAAATAATAATAATAATAATAAGTAATAATAATAATAATAAAACTCATAAAAAGATAAAAAAATATAAAATACATAAATAACAAAAAATAAAAGAACGACAATAAAAATAAATAAAGAAAAGAGAATATAACGCACCGGTAATAAAAGGAGAATCAATGAGCAATACAAAAAAAATAAATAGCTAAATAAATGAATAATGATTACAATAATGAGTAGAACGATGCGGCTCTCATCATCCCCGAACCCTACGTATAGGAATATCAATAAGGCCTTCATGGGTCACGCTTAGACCTTGGGTCCGTCCCGATTATGGTCATTGTCTGACCCATATCATCGGCCTATAGCCCGCTCCCTTTGAACACGTCTTTGGTTCTGGGATCTGATCCCGGAACACTCCCCCGTTGCCTCTTGGCACCGGAAAGATTAACGACGCTCACGCAAGTCTTGTTTCGACCGCGGGGGGCCCACCGCAATATGGTCACGGCTTGATCTTGCACCGAGCCGATAAACTGGTTGGTTTCTGACCGCTTTAACTGGGATTTAATTGAATATTTCTCGTTCCTCTGAACAATAAATTTGCCATACCCCGGCATACATATGTTTCGGTTTTCCCATGACGATTGCACTTTTCTCGAGCCGGACATTCGTCCGAACATTAAATGGTCAAACACATGACCAACATGAGCTCAAATACTTTCTTCATGCCCTCGTGTAAGGACGTCAGTGTTTCTTAATATATTTTTATGCAATTAATTTTTTGGCCATGAGGCCCTTTTTCTCGGCGATTAATCAAGGGTGTTCCCCTCTTTGAGGGGATGTAAATGACGCCGTGACCTTCATGGCGCGGCGGGTTTTGGTCCCGACACGAACCACACAATCGTCTGACGAAGTCAGGTCGAGCGCACCATGGGCTCTTCGGAGCCCGAATAAATCATCACTCTGTGACTGGCACGCCCACGCACTTAATAAACCAACAAACGAATAAAATAATTGTTAAATAAAAAAGTGCGTCCACACCACCAGAGTCCGGTGGGGGGGAAAACCAGCTAGAGGACCCGACCTAGAGCAGATGGTCTGTGTGTGCACACGTAGTTGGGGGCTTAGGGCACGCACTGACGAGTGCGACCCCAGCTAGTCCTTGTTGTGGTACTTGTTGCGTGTCTGAGTCTCACGCCCGGGGCGTTGTAGCTAGACACTTTGTGACGCGGTGTAAGACGTCAGGGGACGCATCCGGTCGTTCTTCTTGTGGATGGTGCTCCTGTTCACTGGCAGGCGTGGACTCGTGTTTTGTTGGACCGAGGTTCCGTACTACGGTACCGTTAGAGTAGACGACTTTTTCGTTTATTTACTTTAGCTTGTCAGTTCTACCGTACTCTCGGTTGGTAGGGTTGTCTTCTTCTTCCTCGTTTTTCGTGCGAGGTGGGGATTCGCGGGATCCCTACTGGGCCAATGAGATGAGGCTCACCCCTGCTCTTCAGGTGAGGCGGGGTTGGCGGGAGGCGCCGCCGAGTTTCAGCGTGGGTCTTCCAGCCAGGGTTAGTTGCCAGTCTGCCAGAGCCGGGGGATGCCCCGCGTAGTTGTACGCCGGGGGATGCCCTGTGTAGTTGTACTTTCTTTCCTGTTGACTGTACTTTCTTTGGACATGAGACACTGTGGACCTTGTAGCAGTTTGATTTATTTATTATTATGTGCATTTTCTTTTGATTATTGTGCTATCTCTGTGGACGTTGCAGCTTCTCTTATAGCCCACACCACTCCTTTCTACCCTTCCGAGTCTTCGGGCTCGTGGGTTGGCGGACCGAGATTCGAGACGCGCCGGTTCCTTTCCGGTACTCGGATCCTCGGGTCGTCACAACAATTCAATAATTAACAAGAATAAATAAACAAAATACAATAGCAGAGTCCAGTCTAACAGAAAGTACAGTCCAAGGCAGAAGAACGTACCCAACACCGAGTGAACACTCGACCTGGCGAGCTGGCAACTAGGAATCCCGCACAGCACCCTCGAATCACGAGGAGGAACCGCCGCACCTGAAACGCAGGGGTGAGCCTCCTGTCACTGGCTCAGTAGGGATCCCTCGGAACCCCAACCGAGAACAACGGCGGTAGCGGAATGTAAAAATAACTACAACTATAGTAGGAACAGCGAACCAGTGGCCGGTCAAAACTTGGCACTACAGCTACTCCTACTATATCGGACAAACACACCACGATCTCACATTCGAGGGACTACCGAACTAACGGGAAAACCTCTAGCCACACTGCCAGAAGAAACCATCACGACCTCGCAGTCGTGGACCTAAAACCATCTAGGGAAAAACCCTCGGTGACACTCACCGAAAAACCCCTAGACCTCTACCTCGGGAACATTCCCGGAAACTGTCGGGGGAATCACGTCTCGCAGATAGGAAATGAAACCCGAAAACAAGAGAGTCACGACTCACGTGACAGGAGTACCTGCCCACCAGAAGCAAGGCCAGATGCACCCCCTGGCGTCCTAGACCGCGCCTCAGGTGTCCCCCTCATCGCACCCTAGCGGAACGGGGACACCGTACTAGTAACCACAGAACAAGAACTAGCTGGGGTCGAGCTCGTCAGCGCGGGTCTAACTGCCCCCAACCACGTATGCACACACAGACCATGCATCATACGTCTGGCCCTCTGATTGGTTTTCCCCTCAGTCGGACTCTAGCTGCAAGACGTGGGGTCAAGACCGTTGCACCGAACGGCTCCACGCCATCAATCTGCCCTAGCCCTAGGGTCAGAAACCTCGGCACGATGACTCACGAGGCAGTTCACAACTGCCGAGACCATTCCCTCGGAAAGGGAACTGAGAAACCCTCCAGCCCCCAGGCTGGGTTCCACAGGCCACATACACGGCCCACGCAGAAAACACAGAAGCACAATTCCCAAGATAGCTCACAAGCCGCCATGCCGATTTTCCATCCCAGGGAAAAGCGGAAAACCTCCAGCCCCAGGTTAGATGACTGGACTCGCAGTCCAAGGCCATACACTTGGCCCACTCGGGAACCATCTTCCGGAGAAACCCACGACATGCGGGGGAAACCCCAGCGCACTCACACCGATACACGATGACTCGATCAAGCGTAACACAAAGCTCGAAACATACACATAGGGTCGCTCGGACCCTCTAAATCTATGGACATGCTAATCGAGGTAACACGGTACCTCCAGACACCTCAGAACCACGGTCACGGAACCCATGGGATGTTCGGGACACTCACGAGGCCGAAGGTCGACCACTAGGTCACAACCGGGTCAACCAGAGACCAACACAACGCTAAACGGGCCCGGAAAGGATGAAAGCCATGGGGAGGTCCTCCCTGGACCGTCTCAGAGCTTGACGGTTTGGCTAGGACCGCAAAGCCTGGCCTAGCGGTCCAGCCAGGACCGCTTAGCCCCAGACGCTACCAGAACCCAGGCGGTCACCCCCTGACTGCCTGGAAGAGTGGCGGTCCATTGCCTGACTGCTGGGTGTCACCTAGCGGTCAGTCGCATGGCCGCTACACCTCCTGGTCTCGAATGAACCCAAAACATAAAAAGGTCGTGCCCTGGCCGCTATTCAAAGAGCAGCGGCCAGTCGCGTGGCCGCTCCATGACCTAGGCAGTCATCCTCAGGCCGCTACACGCTCGCCACGACGTAGACTGAAAATGGTCCTGGCCTGACCGCTATATGGTGAACGGCGGTCCACACCAGGCCGCTAAACACCTCAGGCGGTCTATCGCTCGACCGCAAAACCAACCGACATAGGGGGGTAAGTGGCGACCGGCCCGTGGCTGCCCAGCCAAGAAAAATGGTCTGCATTAGACCGCCAAGCCAAGCGTAGTGGTCTATCCCAGGACCGCATCCCCAAAATACGGTGAGACAGACAAATAGCGGCCTCCCTGAGGGCCGCCTCACCTAATAACGATTCCTGTTAGGACCGTTTCTATTCTGGAAATCCAAAAACGGTAAGTTCAGTGGAAAACTCCATTCCACGCCCCGTTCACGCCCACGTGAAGGGAAAAATAAGGGGAAACTAGTCCCCAATCTCTCTAGCACCGAGAGGACCATTTTAAACCACAAAAATGCAGTTAAAACGCTTGATCCGGCTCACTCCCCAAAAATATGTATTTTTCCCAAAATGTTCAAATAAGCCCGCTCGGCTCACCACGGCCTACCAAAATTGCGAGAAAGGAAGTACACGAGCTAGGGATCCATCTCCCTACCTCCACCAAAGATTTTGCGCACCGAGGACGCCGATCCGTCAAGAAAATGCCGTTAGAACTCTGCCGGGACACAAACTCGCGGCCGAGCTTCTATGCGCCTCCACGCCTCGATCCTCGACCAGTCCTCACGCTCCTCGCCCCCACGTCGTCGCCGCCTCGCCCGCCATCGCCTTCATCGGCCGCCCGGAGGAGAGGGGAAGAGAAAGAGACGAGAGAGAGTGAGAAAGAGAGAATTGGGAGAGAGGGGGTGAGGGGGTTATTTATGAAAAAACTCAAAAATTATAAAAATTTAAAAAATATATAAAAAAATTATCTCTGCAATCTTCGAAAAGAGCACGATGCACTGGTAACGTTCAGGAGTCGAAGAAGGTAGCGGTTAACCTTGCACAGTGTTTCGAAGACTCATCCGAGAAAAAGATACGTAAATATCTGATAAAATATCCGATTTGCGAAGGATGAGTTATTCGTACTAAGAATGCAGCTCGGTCCGATATGTACGTATTAGCGTACTCCAGATCAGGGCCTCTACAATACGTAACGCTGCATGCCTGCTCTCCACTCGGCTTGGATTCGGCCCAATATATATTTGGTTGGTTGCAACTTCCAATTGTCGACAGCAATGCTTGAAAACATGCAGAATTGACACGGTCTCGAACTCAAAAGGTGACGCATTTGTCCATATGTGGAGATTTAGATAGGCCTGTCAACGGATACGAATATTATCCGGATCCGCTTCGATTCGTATTCATTTTTTCGGATACGGATAATATCCGAATTTGAATCGGAGCGGATACGGATATTATAATATTCGCTTCGAAAAATATCCGTCCGTAATATTATATATCATATAATACATATTTTTAAATAATATATTATAAAATAAATGATATTATAGAGAAATTTAGATATTTTATAGTTGTATTTTAATTTAAAATTTATTTTATATATTTTAGACATTTTAAAATTATATTTTATATACTTTTAATATTTTATAATTATATTTATATACTTTTAAATTCGAATCGGATAATTCAGATTTTAAAACGGAGCGGATACGGATAGTCAGATATTCGCTTCGTATCTGAGTCAAATCGGAGCGGATCAAAATCGGATAATTCGAATCGGAAAACGGAACGAATACGGATAGTCATATATTCGCTTCGTATCCACTCCGTTGACAGGCCTAGATTTAGATTGTGGTGACGCACTTTTATGAGATCTCGTGTCACGTCATCGGTGACATTCTAATTATGTCTGAATAATTTACGGTGAAAGTCATTCAAAAAAAAAGTGAGCGTTGGATATGCAATTGTTCGAGATGTTGTACAAAACTTTTTTATTACGAGAATATTTTTGATGAAATTTTATTTATATGTAGAAGCATCCTTAAAATCATAAGATCATAAATATTCTCCCCGGAGGAAGAAAATATCATAGAATGTCTTTTTAGATGCACTATATGCATATAAACCCTGCTAGTCTGTTGATTACATTGAAAATAGTATTTGAGATTTTTTTTCTTTAGAGAAAGCATTCATAACATTTTGATTTTAAGAAATATTCTTACAAAAAAAATATTTTATCCGTGATATCCATGCACAAATCTGTTTACCTCCATACGGTGCATGTTCTTTGATTTTGATAGCTAGCAGCTACCCACGTTAAGGGAAGAAATAGAAAGGTGTAGGGGTCTAGAAAATTACATAGCTTAAATGGTACTTGAGACTACATAAATTTTAAAAATCCATGGGATAATCAAATGATACAACACCGATAAAATCTCAAAAGTTTGAAGCAAAATTTTGACATCCGAATGAGATTTGAATTCCAATTGAAGTACTTTTATCATATATATATATATATATATATATATATATATATATAGAGAGAGAGAGAGAGAGAGAGAGAGAGAGAGAGAGAGAGAGAGAGAGCACCCTGATTTCCATGAAGAAAATTTTAAATTTAATCTCTGTCCTCTTACATAGTAGCCAAGTGCTCTCAGTGGAAGGGACGCATACTAATGAAATGAAATGGCGCCTGGCTGAGGGTGATGAGTGGCGTTTCCATATTAATCGACTTTACGTTCCCTTTTAATTAAGTGGCTTGCTGGGTGAAATTAATACCGTCATTCAAATTAGTGCTAACATCCTCTCTCTCTCTCTCTCTCTCTCTCTCTCAGTTAAGGTACGTTGTAAACGGGCATCTGATCAGGATCCGAAACCAAAACCTCGAAACCCAGATCCAATAGGGGACCTATGAAGGAGTCATCCACATGCTAATAGAGTTTCGCGGTCACCTGTATCCATGTGGGAGACATATATAGCTGATGAATGCAAGAAAGTGTGACATTAGATTTAGCAATCTGAGTTTGGTGGCAAGTCATTTGATTAGCCTCCAAGAGACAGCGAAGTGGGCATGACCGGCGCCTTTCTCATGCTCATCCTATATGCGTGTTTATGTATGTACCGGGATTAATTAAACCCTCTAGTCAATGTCTTAATTGGCAAATCTATACTATACAGTATAAGAGAAAAGGGCGGGTTTTTTCCGCCGGTTCAATTGTGTTGTTAGACTTTTAAGTCTTCCGATTTATTTCTCCCAAATTTTTCATCGTCGATTCAAGCATTGTTTTCGCCGGTTCGATTCGGGTTCTCTGCACGACACTGCAGCCCCACCCCTGGCCACCCCTCGACTTCCCTTGCCCTTCCCCCACTGGCCGCCTTCCCGTTCCCCTTTAGTCCTCCGCCGATCTTTCCCTTCCCCTTCCCGAGCCCGCCGCCATCCTTCCCTTTTCCCCTTTGTCCCATAGCCGACCCCTAGCATTCCCCTTCCCGTAGACTCCATCCTTGTTTCCACTATCCCCGCCAGCCCACTCTTCCTTCTCTTTCCCCTTCGTCTCGTAGCCGACCCCCGACATTTCCCTTCCCGTAGCCTCCATCCCTGTTTCCGCTGTCTCCACCGTCCCCCGCTTCCTTCCTTTTCCCATTCCCCCTGTTTCCCTCGCTGAGGCCGGCACCCTTCGTGTTCACCCCGTCGCCTCCCCCTCCCTCGCAGCCGCCGCCATCTCCTCTTCTTACATGAGCACCGTCCAACCTTTCTCCCTCCCCTCTGGTGCCTCCTCCATGCTGGTGGTTCCCCTGGTGGCTCGTAGTTTCCCCTCTCCTCCCTTGCTTCTGCTAGTGGTTCCTCCTCCCTCAGTCGGTATCTATATAGCAAGCTTAATGATGAATCTCAATGCCATAGTCTGGATGTTTTGACAAGACTACGAATGATATTAGGGACATTACTTGGTTAGGAAGATCCTCCTTTTCTTTTTCTTATTCCTTTTTCCTTTTATTTCTCTCTGTATTGTGTGTGGAGTCCACTATTTTTTATTGAAATATGTAGCTGATCCTATGCTTGATCTCCACAAAAGGGGCAAATAACATCACTAATCTGTTCTCCATTGTTTGCTGTACATTTTTGTGATAATTTTTTTCTTCTACATTAATCACATGAAAGCTTCAGCATTTAAAGGTGTTTCAACTCTCCATACCTAGCAAAATGAGTGTAAAATTGATGCTTCTAGATTGTAATAACTCCATAAGTGAGGCAATTATGGATTTCTCATCTTTCTTGAGGCCTCTTCTCAATGTGATAGTGCAATGAATGTTGCATGCATCCTGCCAATGACATTGTTGCACCATGCTACATTTATCTCTCACAATCTGAAAGATCTTTGGAAGCCATCTTTTAGGGGGTGATCCCCACATCGCCAGTCCCTCTAGAAGAAGATATTGATCCCATTTCTCATCTTTGTTTTAATTGTTGATTCCATGAAGGTCCCTGGGTTTAGTATACTTTCTATAGGTGAGAAGTATGAACTATTGTGAGTACCTTTGGTAAATTCATGTGTCTCTTGTCATGTTTATGCAAAATGATGGTTTTTCAAAGTGGATGATCATTGCCCTGCAATTTCTACAGCTACCTGGTTAGAAGAGCAAGAATATTTCTTACATTTTTTGGACACCGAGGCCCCATGTTTCTTCAACCTGCAAACTACCGCCCACTTCATTAGTAACATAGCGAACTTTCTTTATGGCATCCCTACAAGAATTTCTTCTTGATGATTGTGGTTAACATTGAGTTACCGAGAGTGATTCCACCTTCTGGTAATAAATGGCTTGCTTTCCAGGCTTTTTTTGCATTTTGAGAATAAATGGATACCAATCTTCTGGCTTAAGATTTTGGTATTTGTGTACGAATGATATTTATGACAATCCACATTAAGATGTGCTGTGGAGTCATCTATGGCAATACAATATTGACATAATTCATTATGTCTGATGCTTAAAATAGTGACAAATCAAGTTAAAATGGTAAAATTATGCTTGGAAAATGAAGTTCATTGGTATAGCTGTTTTTTTATTATATGGTTCACATGGACATCCTAGAATGTAGAATCCAAAAACTTTTGAGACGAGATGATAGGTTGATATATGTATTTAATCTATTTCTCTCTCTCTCTCTCATGAGCTTCAGGTGAACGCTCGATAAGATGGTGATTCAATATGGTTAAGTAAACACAAAAGAACTAGAGAATAATGCCCAAGCAGATTTACACACATATAGGGAGTGTAGTGAGTTCTTTCTCAGATCCGAATGCTATCTTAGCATGTCTGTCTTCACAGATTCCAAAGAAATCTCAAAGAAAGCTCAGAGTGATCAAGAGATACTATCTCCTCCTCCTCCTCCTGCTGCCCCTTTTCCTTCTTCTTCTCCTTTATCCTACTCCTTACCAATTCCTTCTCGCCCTTATTCTTAAGGGCCAGAGAGAATTCATCTCAAGATCTTTAGAGGGATAGAGATCTTGAGAGCTACAAATCATCTAATAGACACATCTGCAAACAACTTGTTGTTGCGGTCACTAGCTCCCTTATTCTCCATTTCTGATGCGGGACGAGATCACAGACACGACTCTAATTGAAATGCGATCCTGAGACTCTAAGCAAACTCGTGATCGTCCCTTAGCGAGGGAAGCGTCGGACGTGCACGGTTGAGAAACCGGCAAGAGCTAGGGTGGTCGGCTCTCTCTCGTGCCCGGATCGGGTCACGGGACGGTCACTCTCTCTCTCTCTCTCGCAGCAGCGGTGATACAACAATATATATAGAGCTAACGGCCCTACAACATGCTCTCTAGCAGCGGCATAAAGAGATATATATGAATAGAGCAAATGCCGAGTAAGGGAGCAAATACGATACCTCCACGCTCGCGGCGTGGGGAAGACGGACCCGGCCGAACTCGTACTCCCGAGACGATTAATACACAACTATTACAGCAAAGAACTACTGCCCACTCCACGCAATGAGGTAAAGGGCTACACAAGTGGGTCCGGGAGGACCGATTTCGGGTTGACGGGCGGCTTCTCGCTTTTCTTCGGCAGCACACATACTCACGACCATGGGGTCCACATGTTGGTCGGAGGGGCCGTGTGGGTCTGGGGCGGCACCATTATGGTGGGGACGCTTGGGGAAGCGCTCCCTGGGCTGGCGGCGTGTTGGAATGTCGATCGGAGGCCGAGCGGCTCCGATCGTCACCCGTCGGACTTTACGGCCACGGACCTGCACTTGCTATTTTTCGGCACGTGACCCGGCAAGATCGCTCGCTGCGACCAACACCAATGTTGGATTGAGGCGAAACTAGCGCCGTTGGAAAGCTGCTTCGAAGTGCTTCGACCTAGTAGCCTTCAGAAAAATTCATCAGACCTGTGTTTTAGATGGCCAACTTTAGAACCGACCTACTCTTAGTTTAAGATCTGACTGGGCAGAAACTAAATTTCCTGAGAGTTGGCGTTGACCAGTGGGTAGACCTCCGAATCTGAAGTTGAGTTCTTCAGTAAAGTTGTAGAGAATCAAAAGAGGAAAGCAGAGATATTTTTAGATCTGGAAATTATGGAGATTTGGAGTTTCTAGAGAGTTTATACTGGCGATGGGTCGGATCTAGACTGATGCAGACAGAACATATTTTAGAAATTGGGCGAATTTTAGAAAATAGGTAGAGGGTTGACCAAAAATCAAGAAACTTTGTGGTGATAGGAGAAGGTGGAAAAAATCTCCAATAAAATTGGGGACTCCTGAGAAAATCAAAAAGTGGGTCGAAGACGGTGTTCTTCAGCTGGCTGTAACAGCGAACAGAAAGCTGACAGAATTGGATGGAGATGATGAACGAAAATTTAAAAATATGAAACGGAATCTATAGACCAAACCAATTTTTTTGGAGGAGGCTGGGAACCTATGGAACACACCCTAAAATTTTCAGCTCAAGATGATCATGTGGTGGAAGGCAGAAATTCATAGAAGTAGCTACTATCCTGAGTGGATAGAACTCCGACGGTAGCTTCGCGGCGGCTCGATGGCGGCACGAACGGCGGCGGCGGCGGCACCGGATGAATCCTGAGATTTAGAGGAGGGGATAGAGGAGAAATCACTTTAGAAATGGGGTTGGGGAAGAGGAAAACCGGAGGGAGAGAGGGGAGGGGCGCAAGGAGCTTCAAGCTTCCAACGATATTTTCTCTTTATTAATTCACACAAAATGAAAATACATGTTATATATAATAAAGGGAAAATGACCTCTAATGCCCCTAGATCTAGGGTTTAGAACTAATTAGATATTTCAAACAAAAAAGAAAATTCCTAATTAAATCTAAAGGGGGGGCGGCCCATTGACCATGGGGGGGACATGGTAGAAATGGTAGGTAGCCTACCTTGGACTTTGAAGTCTAATTGTCTCCTATGTGCATATTGACATTCAACCCTTATAGATGTCACCTAGGCAAGTTTGACCAGCCCCACATGGGTGACATGGACCAATGAGAAAGGGCTAGGGGCCCCCTTGCTGGACCTACTGGCAAATTACATAAAAACCCACACAATCCAAGGGAATGACGCATTGGCTTACAAAGCCTTACAATTGCGCATATACTTTCCCATGGATATAAAAATAAACTAAAGGATAAAAATATAAAATAAAATGTACATACTCGGCGTCGATTCCCATCAACTCTCCCCGGGTAGGAGGAACTCGACTCCGTCGAGTAAGAGATGCGGCTGCTCGAGTACTCCGGCGGATCCGTCACCGTGCCAAGTAGTGCAGGTATGCTCCACTTCAAGTGACCATCACCTGCTCATTCCATATATACTCGATATGCACATACTGTTATGGGAAGAGACTAGTGGTGGAACACTCCGAGGTGGGGTCACTCTCAAGTTGAAGGAGACGGCTCGAAGACTCACTAGGAATCACCGCTGAGTCCCTATAGGTGACTAGATCCAGGTATAGATATAGAACTGATCCCAAACTCCTCGAACGAGTCCACTCGCTTCTTACTCATAAGGGACTGACTTCGTCGAGCTTGCACAAGACACATGCAAACAAACAAACCACACATAAACCACACATAAACCACGCAAACAAACCACACAAAACAAACCACACAAAGAAATAGACCGACTCATGTAGGACCCTAGACCTAAGATGATGTGGCACAGCCCAAGGATGACTAAGTATGAAATGATGAGCCTAAGACCTAGACCCGCAAGCATATAAGAGTGAACAACGAACTTATACTAGCGGCTCACGTGCATGGCACATAAGATCTCCCGATGGTGACCGGGGACGATGGCAAGGGTCCGAGGGGGAACCCGATCAATTCTAAAGACTTAGCGGGCTTTGGCTGACCCTTAAGGATCTGGGTTACCCAACTTCATGGGCGG
Organism: Amorphophallus konjac; assembly: GCA_022559845.1. Lineage (NCBI taxonomy): Eukaryota > Viridiplantae > Streptophyta > Magnoliopsida > Alismatales > Araceae > Amorphophallus > Amorphophallus konjac. The sequence goes on along the minus strand of CM040122.1, from coordinate 6,457,136 downwards.
CTGGCCCGCAGGGCGGGGTTTGGGTGGCACTCACTCCGGATCTGCGGTGGACACACTCGAAGTGACAAACATGATCGGGCTCTCTTCTCACCGTCCGACGGTCATGCAAAGCAATACTAAACTGGCAGAATAAAGGCAATCAATGGTAGTATCAGAGGCTCACCTGATCGGTGTGAAGACACCGATCTCGCTCGGAGACGAGGGCGTGCCGGGAAGTGTAGGTAAATACCCAAACGATGCGGCGATGACGCTTGACCTGAAAGTTAAAAGAAGTACAGCACTACGCCTCTCGCATGAGGGGTGATCTTGGGGTGGGGGTTAAACATATTACAACCAAAACTACCTCCACACAGGGAAGGACCTTTAGCCGGCCAAGCGGGGTGGGGAATTATGCAAGAAAACCCGACTTCCCGAGCTCTGCCGGTTCTGCCAATCCTCAGATTTGCTGGATAGGGTGCCGGTGATGACGCTGTCACGGACTCCAAGGGACTCAGATCTTGATGAAACTAGTGCCAAAAGTTTTCCAACTGGCCGAGGATGATGTCTGAATTTTTGGGGAAGCTCTGAAACTCGGGGCTGGTCGGGCCAGGGACTGGAACTGGACAGCAATGTTCTGTCTCTGGCTGGATCAGAGTTGGTGCAGCCTGTTGCAGGAGGCACTGCGGACTCTCCCGAAATCCAATTGAGACGAAATTGGTGGTGACACGATTGTGGTCGAAGTAGCTTCAATCAGGAGTTGACAGCGCCACAATCGAAGGTCGGAGAAGAGAATGGTGGCCGGATAGGTGGGAGTAGGTCAAACCTGGAACCACAGGGAGCAGTCTGCACACTCCGGCAAATAAAATTGAAATTGGGAGCTCTGGTGGCCGATTGAGTCCCTACTTCTTGGAGATGAAAGCTAACTGGACGTAGTTGTTTCCCTCCGAAGATCGCGCCAATAGCTCACCTGAGCTGGTTGAGGGAATCTCTACACTCAGCTTCAGGTTGTCGGTTTGGGTCTATCTGCGCAGTCCGCCGAGAATCGACCTCCCGATCAGCACGGACATCAGTTGAGGATGCACGAGCCCTCGTTGGAAAGATAGCTTGGAGAATAATCACTTTGCTGTTGAAGAGTTTGCCTGGATCTGCCCGGATGAGGTAGGAACTATGCTGCAAGTGGCGTCCTATTCTGCTATAGTGGTGGGCAGGGTGGTGGGTGGAATTGAGAGATGCTAATGGGGGAAATAAGAAGGGGAAATGGGGTGGGAAGGAGTTGGGGAGGGCCCTAGCTGAAAGGGGGTTAGGGAGGGGGCTTTCCAAGCTATGGGAAGGGGGGAAATAGGGTGTTGGGGGTCCTTCTTCCTAGGGGTTGAGGGGAGTTACGAATTTGGGTTGTGGGGTTGGAAGTGGTGGGAAAGTGGCTTGGGGATTGGTGGGTTCTATCTTGGGATATTGGGGGGTTGAAATTCAAATTTGAATGGTAGATAAGAAGGGGATTTAATTTGTGTCTAGGGAAGGGTGGGGAGGTCTTGGGAAGAGGGAGGGTTCCCTTGGAAAGTGGGAAAGGGTCTTGGGGAGTGGGAATGGAGGGAGATACAAATTTGAACTTTGAATTGGGGAGAGGGGGGGAGTTAGTGGGTGCCTAGGGAAGGGTGGAGGAGACCTTAGGAATAGGGAAGGGTGCCTAGGGAAGGGTGGAGGAGACCTTGGGAAGAGGGAAAGTGTCTTCGGAAGTGGGAGTGGAGAGAGATTCGAATTTGAATTCGTCTTGGGAAGTGGGAGGGGAGGGAGATTTGAATTTGAATTTGCCTTGGGAAGTGGGAGTGGAGGGAGATTTGAATTTAAATTCATCTTGGGAGAGGGGAGTAGAGAGAGAGAGGAGAGAGAGAGAGGAAGAGAGAGAGAGAGAGGAAGAGAGAGAGAGGAGAGTCACACTCCAACTAGAGGGGAGGGAGGATTCACTCAAAATGGACTTCAATCTCTTAAGCATCAAGTGTTCAAATGGGAGGGGGTTGGGTCCTATTTATAGGCACCCAACTCTTTACATGACCGAAATGCCCTTAGCATTTACACAAAAGACCAAGGCTATCCTAAACAACCAACATGGGCCCAAACTAGGATACAAGGCCCAATTAATACAAAACAAAGGAAATTGGACTCATGACCATGTGACTCAATAAAGAAAATACATAAATAAGACCTCAAAGAAATGAAGACAACATGTGATCATTATAGCCGGACATCCTCAAAGTGATGCAGGCGATCCAAGCCAAAGAGAGCGCTGTGCGATGCCCTCATCAAATCCCCCGGGGTGGGGAGAACTCGACCCCGTCGAGTATAGGTCTGCCTGGCTGTGGTAGCGCTCCAAAATGTTCGGGTCAAGGCGCAGCAGATCCTCCCGGCTCACCCAAGTGTCCTCTGTCGGGGGACGGTTCTTTCACCTCACCAGGTAGCGCTGATACACGTTGTGCCTGGTAATGGTACTCTGCTCATCCAGTATTGCCTCTACCTGCTCACGTCGGCCTCTCAAGCTAGGAAGTGGTGTCCCACCATAGGTGTCTCTCTCAAGGGGGGGTAAAGGCTCAAGCTCCTTACTGGGTCCCACCGCGGGGCCCTTGTAGGGTATCAGGTCTACCACGTTGAAGGTAGGGTGTACCACAAAACTCTCAGGTAGGTTCAGCTCATAAGCGTTATTGCCAAGTCATCTTAGAACTTGAAAGGGTCCCGAACCTCGTGCCCTCAACTTTGAGGTAGGCCCCGGAAGGAGCCGCTCCGTCCTCACCATCACCGAGTCTCCCACTTGGAACTCACAGTGACGCCGTCGAGTATCTGCTTGCCTTTTGTTAGTCTCATTACTTTTCCCTATATGCTTGCGGATGTCATCATGCAACTCTTTGATATGTTGTGCAAAGGACTCAGTCGAGACTGACACTCTAGCATGTGGGGGAAGGGGAATAAGATCCGAAGGCTTTCTAGGCCTATAACCATGCACGACCTCAAATGGACTCTTGCCTATGGACCTGTTGATGGAATCATTATATGCAAGCTCGGCCTGGGGCAAGAGGAGATCCCAATTCCCAGGGTGGTCCCCAACTAGACAACGGAGCAAATTCCCAAGACTTCGGTTGACGACCTCAGTTTGGCTGTCGGTTTGAGGGTGGTAAGCAGTGGAGAATTTGAGGAGAGTTCCCATCATATGCCAGAGGGTTTTCCAAAAGTAACTGGTGAACTTCACATCTCGGTCAGACACAATGGTCTTAGGTAATCCATGGAGTCAGACCACCTCATCAAAGAATAAACGAGCGACCCTAGAAGCATCCGAAGTCTTGGAGCATGGGATAAAATGGGCCATCTTAGAGAACCTGTCAACAACTACAAAGATTGAATCATGTTTGCGCAAGGTCCTAGGCAGGCCAAGGATAAAGTCGATGCTTAAGTCCTCCCAAGGTCAGTCTGGGATGGGAAGGGGTGTGTAAAGCCCAGTGTTTTGTCTTACTTGCTTGGCCGAGGCACAAATGCGACACTGTCCCATAATATTGGCCACATCCTTCTTGAGACTAGGCCAATGGAATTGCCTCTCAACTAGCTCTATGGTCTTTTGGACCCCAAAGTGACCAGCTAGGCCACCACTATGCAACTCCCAAACTAAGAAGTCTCGAAGTGAAGTTCGGGGTATACATAGCTTAGCTCCTTGAAAAGATACCCCTCTTGGAGTATGAATCCCTCATGTTCCCTTTGGGATTGAGTGGTGAGGGTGCTGTAGTGAGTCCCAAAGTCTGGGCAATATGGATACTCCCCTTTGATTCTCTCAAACCCCGTGACCTCTACTTGGACAGTGGAAAGCAAGGCTACCCGCCTACTCAGCACATCAGCGGCGCGATTCTCACTACCCATCTTGTACTTGAGGATAAAGGTATAGGCCTGAATGTATTCTACCCAACGGGCATGACGGGCATTGAGCTTTTGTTGGGTGTTGAGATACTTCAAGGCTC